>AP028449.1:7684706-7856878 GCA_036509395.1 Antheraea yamamai | reverse complement strand
GCATAAGTTCTTATCACATAGTTTTGAACTTGAATGGAACTTCTGAATTTAATTTATAGCTCTTTTATCTAAATTTTACTGAATGTTATCGTGGTATAGTATCAATAAATGGTATAAAACAAAATCGAATTACATGTCTGTTTGTGTGTTACCTTAGATCTTTTAAATTACAAAGCAGATTTAGGTTTTGGTATTTCAGAAGGCTTTTATTTATAACAGTTATATAATAGGTCTTTACCTATGAAATTGCCGTTCTGCAGTACTGGTCATTTCAAATCAAAATAATTTTTGTTTGGCTAAGAATTCTAATTTCAAATTAATTTTATTTTAAAAACATGGAACTCTTTTTCCAAAAGTAGTCATTTTATTTATTGATTGGTGTTACATTTTCATCGCATTTCAATCTTTTTTGTCATAGTGAATACGTTAAAAATTCGAGTAATTATGGAATATGAGTACCGTCGTGGCAGCAACGCGGCACAAGCGGCACGCAACATCAACGACGTTTACGGAGCTAACACTACAAACCAACGCACCACCTGTTATTGGTTTGCTCGCTTCCGTTCTGGGAATTTCGACCTGAAAAATGAACCTCGCGGTCGTCCGAAGACTTTGGTCGACAATGACGAATTAAAGGCGATTGTGGAAGCTGATGATACACAATCTACGTCTGAATTAGCAGCAGCTTTCGACGTTAGCATCAAAACAATATTGGTCCATTTGCGTCTCTCACCAGACCTTGCGCCTACAGACTACTACATTTTCCAGAATTTGGATAAATCCTTGCCGGGAAAAAAATTCAATACCCGAGAGGCTGTACAAAATGCCTTTGAAGAATTTGTTGCCTCTCGTCCAGCTGATTTCTTTAAGAAGGGCATCAATAAACTGCCACTGCGTTGGCAAAGATGCATTGATTACATGGGTGATTACTTCGATTAATACAAATAAAAAATACATGAAAAAAATTCGTTTAAATTTTTTCATATAAAACGGCAATTTCATAGGTAAAGACCTAATATATAAAAATTAGAGAGTATTCGATGTAAATAAATCAATAGTAAAATATATTTTCCCGACCTTTACATTGCTAACGCTCGTTAACCCTTATGAGATATATGAAAATAATTTACTACTTAACTGTACATCTTAAAAAGGTCTATAAAAGTGTGTATTGAATATGTCAACCTCATAAAGATGATCCTATTTTTAACATTAGGAAATCCATCATATGTAGCTTACGATTCGTGGGAGCAGCAGGGTTATGTGAGACTGCTAGTCACCAAAACCTCACGGTATACCAACCACCGCTTTCCTAAGCCGGTACGGGGTGGTTCGTGAATTCAACCGCGCCGCCCCAGCGGCCGACCTGGCAATAGAACCCAGGCTTCAACCGAGTCAAAAGATAACTGGGTACACACCAGCCGTTTCCCCGTTAGCCGAACCTGTTTAATGCAGGTTCTGCTACGGTGGTGGAAGGAGGCGAGCGAAGCTAAAGAAAACCCACAGTAACCGTTCTTATCTTTTACTTTTTATTAGAAATAAGTCTTATTAGCCAAGTAATTTTAATGAATATAGTATTCATCATTATCCAATTGAATATGTTAGTTACCTTGACTATTCAATGTAAGTCAAAGTTGCCTTTTACATTATATCTTTAGAAGATATAGAACCAGGCGCACCAAAAAATTCTTTGAATGACGGTACTTCCGAAGCTTCTTTGACTTAGATGAACTGTAAGTGACAAAGTGCCAATAAACGGATCGAATATTAAAAATCTTGGTCACGCTCTTAAGCATGACGTTTTATTTAACACTAGCTGTGCCCGCGTCTCCGTCCGCGTGGAACCTTTCTCTTGTATTTAGTGGTGTCGTCATTAAAATTACAATAACTTTTGATCGAGGAAACCGATTTTAATGAAACTAAGATTAAATGTTACTCGAGAATATGCTTTATGATTTCCTTGGGTATATACACACGTATAATATAGGTATAGTTAAGAGTGCTGAAAAATAGTACTCGCTTCGGAGCGTTGTAAATCCTTAGCTATTGACTTAATGAAAAAATGATGCGAATAAAAGTTGTTCCTCAAAAAACGATGTACAAAAATGGTCAGATATCATTTTTTCGTAAAATGATAAAAAAAAAGTTACATCGAAAAATATAAATTTTTTTCTCAAATTTCTGAAGATTTTCGCTTATAACTTTTTTATTTATAGTTCTACGACAAAAAGTTACTGGAGCAAAGTTGTAGAGAATTTAATTTGCAACAAAAAATGTTAACAAATTTTTTTTATAAAATAAATAGTTTAAGAGATATATCGTAAATACCATTTCAACCCCTATTTTCAAGATGGCGGCCGTGGGACAAGGGTGGCGACCCCACAAACTTGGTTTTAGCTTTACACTGACCCCCCTACACATCAAAAAAATAAAATTGCGTCCTCTAAAAAACGCAACCCCAAATGTAACTTTTCAATGGACTATATAACGAGTGGCCGATAAAACAATTTAAATTTTATGCTTATACATATAGGGTTGCAAATGTTTTTTAAGTATTTCATTAATAGTGCAAAGTTCGTGTTTTGCATCGCCACGTCGCGCCAAGCCAAAATCAGGCTTACCCGCGCCCATAGATGTTTCATATCAAAAATAGCTTTATGCACTTCTCCTCCATATAAACTTTAACTATGCCAAATTTCAAGTTCATCTGTTCCCGCAATTTGCTTAAAAAGGGGCACTAAGCCTTCGCTTCACGTATTAGTATATAGATAAATATAAACAACTATATAAATGTGTACCAGTTGTAGTATTTCACAAACCACACCGTAAATCTTAGGAGTACAACAAGCATGTACGAAATTTGGTAGTAAAACCGGCCAGTTATAAATGAAGATTTATAGTTAGACAAAGTTACAACCTCCCGGCCATGTTATCGGTAAACGCGCTTTTGTTCGGCTCCCGCAAATATTTTTAATTAAATCTCGAACTAAACATCTCTTAGTTTGTAAGTTGTAATTAAGTTTTCACGATACCCTCCCCAGTACACTTGAAGGATGGTAGCGTACTAGCTAGGTTTTTTTCTATATTTTATGGGTTTGGCCAAAACTCACCTGATATTAAACCGCATCGGATTTAAACGCACTCTAATGTAACTTTTTGTTTTTCTAATTATAGTAAATGATAATTAAAATGATTGATGTATTCTTTATAATACTAGCTTGCCCGGCAGACGTTGTCCCACCCTGATTAAAAAAAAATCCTTCACAAATTATATACCAAAACTTTCCTTATGAATTACTTTATGCACTGGTGAAAACCACATAAAAATCCGTTCAGTGGTTTTTGAGTTTATCGCGAACAGACAAGCAGACAGACGCAGTGGAGGACTTTGTTTTATACTATGTAATGATTATAAAGTGCTTATACGTCAAATTGCTCGAATCTTCTATACATATAATAAGAATGTACATCCAACGAGTCTGTAAGTTTGAAATTTTTGTGAAAAACATTGTTGCAAGTGTCTAGAAATTAGGAATAAAGTACATTTCAATCTTTTTTAGAAATGTCTGTCTATCTATCTGTCTGTTTGTATGAACACGCATTACTGCAAAAGTATTGCATGCACAATAATAATAAAAGCATATCTTCGGAAGTAACTTAGTCTTTGTCTCGTTAAAATCGGTCCACTTTATCAAAAGTTATTGTAATTCTAATGACGACATGTCTTAAGTACGAGAGAAAAGTAGATAAGTAAATGGACTTAATACATTCAGATGATTTTATTATTCATTGCTTTTCTTACATTAGGTTCCGTGCGGACGGAGTCGCGAGCACAGCTAGTACATAATAAGCCGAAAATAGAACTAACTCTAAGGTGCATCTGCCAGAACACATCTATAGATATTTATATACAGACAGATTTTCAACCTTAGACGTCATTAGAAACAGTCATACCACCCCATCATCATTACCGCCTAAGAAAGAGAGAGAGATAGAGATTTTTTTTTATAAAACGACAGAAACCGCAAGAATATACGAAGGACATTCCATGACGATAGATTGTATTTATTACTGGTTTATTGACGTACAGGCAATATGAATATTAAAGTATCAAAATTATAGAGATTGGAGACGTGACTGGCGTACTTATATGTTTGATTAGCTATAATCATAATAATATAGTTATGTACTACGCTATAACCATTTATTTTACGAGCCCACTTGAGAAGCCGAACTCATAGAGTATTAAGTAATTTGTTTTAGTTATCGTATTATACTTTTGATTGTTTTACTATTTCCTAGATATATTTTTTTTTATAATTTACTATTACAATATCATTACATAGTATAAAACAAACTCCCCCACCGCGTCTGTCTGTCTGTCTGTTCGCGATAAAATCAAAAACTACTGAACGGATTTTCATGCGGTTTTTACCAGTGGATACAGTGATTCATGAGGAAGGTTTTAGTATGTAATTTTTCAAGGTTTTTTTATAGTCAGGCCGGGGCAGCGTCTGCCGGGCCCGCTAGTAATCAATATTATTAAGTATTTTGTTTTCTACAAATTTTAATTTGTATATATTTGTTCCCTAATCAAAATATCAAAAACAATACACTGCAATTGGATAGAAACAATTTGACCGGCTTGTTAAAAGTTTCTTGTTTAGATTCTTATCAAACAAGTTCAATTGTATCTTTTTAAATAACCAATTAAGGAAATTAATAAACATTTCATTAATTAATAAATTTCCTCAAAGCTGCGTGGGACCAAAACTCAACACAAATAATGTCCGTTTACGCTGACCTATTTTATTTCTGAGAGGTCAACATTCATAATAATATTTTCTGAAGATTTTAGAAAATGATGTACGGATATACGCGTAGAGGAAGATCGAAAAAGGTATGGATGGATTGTGTGAAAAATGATATGTGTGTAAAAGGTGTGAATACTGAGATGACATCAGACAGGAGAGAGTGGAAAAAGAAAACATGTTGTGCCGACCCTACTTAGGTGAGATAAGGGTAAGAAAATGATGAATTTCTAAAGATTTTCTTACTACAGATTTTTTTGGCTTTATTTATATTAAAGTAACATTCGGCTCTTCGTGACCGTGACCCGCCAACGCATTCGAGTCGCGCAACCGACTGCTTACTGTGGATTTATATGGAGCACTAAACACAACCCGGCGTCCGCGACGCGCGACCGGTGGACGTGTCTAGAGAGCAGCGTCGCGATCGCGACCCGGTCGCATCGAAAGCAGTGTCGTCGCGCGACCCAAACAAGAAGCACATCATAATGCCGGCATTTACATACTATTTTCTGAACTTTTGTTCTTTATAATTTATATGTCGATCTATGAGTATTTCAAAGCAACCCTCTTCTTTTCGTGATGTGAAAATTGAGTCAATCTTCATTCTTCAACGTGCTGCATTGTTACGTTTCGTTCGGTCAGTGAGAGCGCTGGAGGCCTACCTCCCCTCACCCCCTCAACATCACCCTCTTTCCCCTCCTCCTCCTCCCTCCCGTTCCAGTGACGCAGGCTGGCACCGCACTTGCGACTCCCTTGGTGTTGTAGTGTCTATGGACGGCGGTGATCACTTAACATCACGTGAGCCGCCTGTCCGTTTGCCTCCTATGATATAATATATATATCTTAATATATATATTTCTTGTGTGCGTGTGTATGTGACTGAACTCCTCCTAAACGACTGGACCGATTTTGATGAAATTTTTTGTGTGTGTTCGAGTGGATCCGAGAATGGTTTAGATTCATAATTGGACCCGGTAGGTGTCGCTGCGGTTGAATTTTAGATTATTTTTTATTATCATCAAGGCAGGACAACGTCCGCCCGGCCAGCTAGTATATATATATAAAAGGAGAAGCTGACTGATTAATGAATGACATATCAACGCAGGGCCTAAACTATAAGGGTTATAAACTTGAAATTTTGCACCGGGGTTTCTTTTATAACGTAGGGGAGCACTAAGAAAGGATTTTTGAAAATTCACCCCCTAAAGGGGTAAAACGGGGGTGCAAAGTTAGTATGAAACTGTGCCGTAAGTTATTGGAATGAAATTAACAGGTGTAAAATATTTTTTCGAAAATCATCCCTCAAGGGGGTAAAAAGGGGGTGCAAAGTTAGAATGAAAGGTCCCTGATTTTCAAAGTAATTTCAATAAAATGTTGTATTTGGGTTATAAGTTCCTAATAATGATTATTACCGATATCCCTTTTTGTGAATTCAATCCCTAGGGGGGTAAAAGAGGGGTGCAAATTTAGTAGGTATAAAATTTTTTCGTATTTACCTACATTAATTCAATGAAATTTTGTATGTAGGTTATTAGTTCCTAATAATTATTATTGGCGATATCCTACTCAGAGTTTAAAGTATCGGATTCGAAACTGTCGAAACTCTTCTATCTAACGGGCCGCGCGCGCATGGATGTGCCGCGGTGGTGCACGAGGTAGGAGTACGGGACGTACGTAGTCGACAAGTGGGCAACCCGAACGCGGGCCAACGACGGTAATATTTTTTTTATACACAACAAGTGCCTATATTTATTTATATCTCCTCCTTTCATAAATAATTTAATAAAATATGTACATAATGATTCTAATTGAATTATAAAACAACAATTTTAAAATAAATAAAATACTTATATAAATATTATAAAATACCCCCTACCCTAAATGACTACCTCATAAAATTATTAACTATGTCGTCCACAGACAATCTACTGTAGGCTAATATAACTACTTCAATATCGCAAACGAAGTTGCGGGTAACAGCTAGTCTTTATATATAAATTTCTTCTCTACGTGTGTATGTTACTGAACTCCTCCTAAATTACTGAACCGATTTTAATGAAATTTTGTGTGCGTGTTCTAGAGGATCCGAGAATGGTTTAGATTCACAATTGGACCCAGGAGGTGGCGCTGCAATTGAATTTTAGTGCTTTCTTTATTATCAAGGCAGGACAACGTCCGCCGGGCCCGCTAGTATATATATAGATTCAAAAATAATAATATAGGCTATTTTACGCACTCCGAGTTTTATTATCACGGTCTCCGGATCAATCTAGGTTCCTTACATGATCATTTACTTCATATAAGTTTACCTAAAATAGATGTGTTCCGGCAGCTGCATTTGGGAGCCTGCCCTAAGTTTAGCGTGTCCAACATTTTAGACCACATGGCCATTTAACATCAGATGATTGTAATCAACCGGTGAAAACATATAAAGAAGTAAAAAAAGTACTTATTTCTCATAATCTTACTATTCCCAATAGAAAGTCTTCACTGAACCGATTCATTTTTCACTTACACTGAGTATTACTTCAACATTCTGTCCCGTATTTTATAATCTAGTAGGTGACCCGTGCCCACTTTGTTGGGCGGTAATAGGCATTATTAAGCTACAACTTTTTTCTAGAACTCAATCATATATCTCTCATCGCTAAGGCAGCGTTAGTAAGAAACGTTTTCGTTCGACCGTGTTTTCTCCGACTCCCCAGATATTACCCCGTACAACCTCACAAACTTTACCGCTTTATAGTATAATAATATAATTAATTAATAGCTTCTGCCTACGACTTCGTACGCGTGGAATAGTTATTTCGGGCTAACACGCAGCGGAAGTTCTCAAAAGGAAAAAAAACACGATTTTAAAACATTCTTCATTGTTGCTCCGCTCCTATTGATCTTAGCGTGATGATATATAGCCTATGACATTCAGAAATAATGTGGCTTTCTATTGGTAAAAGAATTTTCAAAATCGGTTCAGTACTTCCTGAGATTACCCCCTACAACGCCACAACATCACAAATTTTCCCTCTTTATACTATTAGTATAGATTACAGCTACCAGAGATATCAGTCCGCTTGGCTGTGCATATTGAAAAAAAAATAGCAAAGGGTCAATGAAATCCAAAAAATAAGTAGCCTAGAACTGTCTACGAAAAATTTCGGAACCAAAGGTCATCATAGTCCTATGTCGATATGTAGTATCAACGTGATTTGACCTCAAAAGATGTGTTTTTTCATTAATATGAATAATATTCCCTACGGTTATATTGCTATTTTGTGTTTTTGCATCATTTTATAAAGAATCCCTTCTATAATAAATAGCCTCTTTTAACTTGAAATTTCTAATATGCTTCTGAAAAGAAAAAAATACACAAAATATGTATTTCTAATAAAAGAAAAATGGTAAAAAATAATTAGAAAAAATTGTAAATTCAAAATGCCAACGCGAATTCACTAAGAAAAACGGGACCCTTCCCTTTATTTATTTTCCACGTTTCATCGCCGAGGGATGTTTTCCGTTTTCATTTCTTTGCACATTTAAAACTCTATTGTATTTTTTCAGTTCACGATTCTCTCAAGAAAGTAATGGATATCATAACAGAATATAACCACAGTCTAATTGTTTTCAAAATGTCATCGTATTTTTAGGTTGGCCAATAAAATATTTACGATCTTATGGTACGGTTATATGTAGTACATATAAAACAATAAATTATTAATGATAAGGCCCTATGCAAGTTTTATCAACAGTATGTAATAAACTTTGTTCAATGGACAAAATGTTATCATATCTCCATTATGAACGCACATTTCCGTTTATTAAATGGAATTAGAATTGTTTTCATTCTTTTATACCTATATTATAACACTAGCTTCTCCTCGCGACTTCGTCCGTGTGGAAATGTTACTTTGTGCTAACGCTACCACGCAGCGGAGGCTCTGAAAAGGAAAAAAACGATTTTCAAACATTCTTCACTGGCGCTCCGTTCCCATTGGTCTTAGCGGGATGATATATAGCCTTTCTCGATAAATGAGCTATCTAACACCGAAAGAATTTTTCAACCAGTTGTTCCTGAGATTAGCGCGTTCAACCAAACAAACAAACTCTTCAGCTTTATAATATTGGTATAGATTAATTAATAGCTGCTCCTCCCCGGCTTCATACGTGTAATAACGAAGAAAATGAGACCAATTTTTTCATATCATGCGACCATGTAACTGAATAAAATGGTAATTGAACAAAACGTCAATCTATGCATATTTTTGAAATTCGCCCTACTGTTTTCGGTTTCATTCCCTCATTTTTTATGTGGAAATCCTTTTGTTTACGGAAATGTTGTCGACTGACACTTTTCAACCAATACGACCACAATAAATAAAACAACTAAGACAACGAAAGTACAAGAGGACAATTGAGTATTTGGGGGGCACCTGGCTGATTGAATTACGTTCGATCGACAGCGGCATGTCGTTAAAAGACAGCGACCATATGAAAGCGCGAGCTAATTGTAGTGTGGTGTCATCTCTTAACAACAAACTAAAATATCTTGAATAATTATTTCGAACACCTTTAATGCAATATTTTCAATTTTTCATATGATTTTTCATATATTTTCTATCATACAAACCATGTATACCCCATACATTCAAACGAGGTGTGAAGAGGTACTTCTGCAGGTCGGCATGATAGTGACTACTGCCGTTGCTATTTAAGAACATCAGTCGTCGTTATCTATGGACTGTACCATGCTTTCAATCAGGTACTGTGTTGTCATTTTGCCGAACTAGTATAAAAAAATATTCTAAGAATACAAACGCAGCAAACAATAATTAGCAAAATAAGTGGCAGCTGTATTAGTGTTGCGATTACATACATTCAGCAATTGATTTAGTTATGATATAGTTCACTACGCAAAAGTCTGCTGTAATTTCTTGAGATAAAACGTTTAAGATTATACCTTGCTATAAACCCATAAGAATCTCTCAGTGGGTAACGTGACATATATACGAGAAAGACACAGAATATCACTGAAGTTTGTCCGTTTATGTTACACGGAAATTACACCATAAAATCCCTCTTATAGTAGTGAAAGTTTCACGCCGTCCCTAAATGACCTCCAACATTGCAAAACTTTATTTCAACGGCTTCAATTGTGGTCATAATGAAATTACGTCAGTGGTCATACTTATAGTGGACATTTAGATAAGATGCGAAGATACTATAAAGACACGGAGTTGAGGCCTGAAACTCTGACTTGCTGGATGTATATCTGGCTCTGTAAAGCGATAATACTAAAAAAGAGTCACCTTGGTGGGATCTGTGCTCGCAACCCAGTTGGTTATAGGTCCTTTCCACCCCATTTGTTTACTAATCTAGCCTTCTTACTGATTTTGTTATTCTTAAGCACTTACATAGGGTCAATGTACAAAACCAATATGTATATATTAGCAATAATTTTCAGTCCATACAGTTTTACTTTTACTGTTAATTTGTTACTGAAAAGATGACAAACAATGCTATAATAATTTATTCAATCTGTTTTAATAACAGCGCAGGTGTCGAATGTCGATTATATTGTAACGTTGTTTGGTTGCTTCTAACAATGAAGTCGTGGTAATTGATTTTTATGACATTATACCATTAATAGGAAACGCGGTTTGCGTGAAACTTGTATAATAGCTATTAATAGCAGACAACTGCATCTCGGACTCGTTATATAAAATAGACAAACTTTGTATTTCCCTGTTACCTCTTCCAAAACTGGATCTTTTCTAAATTAATTTGAGAAAAACGTCGGTTGTATCTGTGCGTTTTTCTTTTATTCATTATATAACCTCGTTTGTGGCACGTCTGAAAACTACGACATTATTGAAAAATGTTAGTAATTTCAGAAGACTCGTTGGTGACGCCGGTGCTATGTCGACGTCACCGATGGGCAGTGCGTGCGGTGCGGGGCTTTCTATGTTCAATTTAAGTGGACTGTATAAGCGGGGTGCTATATTTAATATTCAACTATTGCGATCAGTTACGATTAGGGACAAGGTAGGAAGGAAACTTGGCACATACCTCGCGGCGATGCAGTCTCCACGTGGCTAGCCGGCTAGGTGTTTCTCGTTTCTTTCCACTGGGTTTCCTCTCTCACAACACTTATTGTTTATAATATATGTCGGCACGTATGTAGCGATGCGTTTATTTCTCACTCGACCATGCAAAAACTCAAAATGTTAGCATGCGGCGCGGCTCGGCGCGGTACGACACAACAACACTGTGCGAGCCGCGTAAACTACTCGACGATAGCAGACGAAGTGACACAATGGCGGCAACAGTCGAACACTGGCCGCCGCAATCGAAACTAGCGGCGCGGCTCGGCGCGCTACCGAATTAGCATGTGCCAGGAAAGGATGATTGGGCTAGATAGATGGCGTGACCTGATCGCAATTAATTGGTCGGGCTTCAAAGTGACGCAATTTAATCCATAATGCGGGAATTTTCAAACATACATAAAGCGGCGCAACCACTCGTAGTTCTTATAACATTTAATTCGTGGAGTAACAAAAACATAAGAGCATGACTATAAAGATATAGGTTATATGCCATAAAATATTTCATTTAGTTTCATTATCTAGGTATGAAATGGAGGACTATGATGGATGGACTACATTTTTCCTTTTTATCTATTCATATTTTAAGATTGGTAGAAACTGAATAAGATTCCACTACGGTTATTATTTTACACTGTTCCCATATGTAAAATAACATAGATAGGCACTTAAAGAATTCAATTTCAACAGAAGTAGCAACCTATTACGACTGCTTTCGGTACTTCAATATTTTTGACGTCGCTGTACGTAGGTTTAGGTTACAGTAATTACCTAACTACGTGCCTGTTTGCTTTTACATATTAAAGATTAAGAACGCCTTTGTGAATCCCAAGTTATCCAAATTTTTTGTAAAGTTTGAATTATTTGGTAAAGAATGCTTTCAAGTCGATTTTCACTATATCAGTGCATGCACTGTCTTTCGTTTCTGCAATACGCAGAGAAGAGGTACTTCTACAATCCATCAGCAAATAAATTATAATTATTAGGCTGTGTCATAAATCTAATGCTATTCTAAAGGTTTTGACATCTAATATCATTCACAGAATCATTAAAGATTATTTGTAGTCCCGTGAAGCTGTTAAGACCTTTCCAGGTCAATAGCGTAGTCAGATCGAAAAAAAAAATTAAAGGTTATTTATTTTTTTAGCGTTTGACTACAAACACACCTTATGTTAAATGAAAATATGGTCTAAGATGGAAAATCCTTTAAACTTAGAGTGGGAACTGGCTCTAAGTGTAGAATCCGGGACATACCTATAAGTGCTTGGCGACAGATTTCCAACTGGAAGGTGGTACCTCGCCTAGCGAGTTTAGACAAAGCCCTACTTTTTTTTGTACAACGCAAGAAAAAAATTTTCTTTTTACCTGTATAATTCGTTTTAGCTTATCAATACTTCCAAAATAACATACTTATAGTATACTAGAATACGTTATTTCTACACAGAACTAATAAAAAAAGTCCACGTTTAAGATACGATCTTATGACTTTCGCTTACCTATCCTTACGTAAGGTGTAAGTATGCCACTTTACAAGCAAGTCGTTAACATAACGACCCATTTAGTCGACAAGGACAAGATACCATCAAACGATTACATCGATGAAGACACGTACACCTAGTTACTACGGAAACTCGATCGATAAGACAAAGACAGGATTAACTATAGTTAAAATTAAATAAGTTAATACTGAAATTCCTAAGGCATTTTTGAAGTGAAACTTCTAATGCGACTTCCAACAAGGTTGCGTTAAACGTTCAACGCTACCATGGAGGCGGTATGAAAGCACTGGTCCGTTAAACGTTCAACGCTCCTGGGGAGGGGGAATAGAAAGAGATAGAGCGAGAAAAATAATCAAACATTTCATATCTTACTTTAGTTATCCTAATCCCATTGTGAATGTAATAGATTTGGATATTTCTACACTCGAAAATGATAATTAAAAGATGCGATCAATTCTGAATTGTAAGTAATGTTAATAAAGTTTGTCTTAAAGAAACAATATGATTTCACTAAAAATCAATTTCTCACCCCTTCCTATTTTCATTTCCACATTACGAAGTTTCACTTCTTCCGCGCGGAGGGACTCCTCGCACTATTTTTTTTACAAACGTTCTGGCTAGTAATTATTATTGAGTTTAAAAATTTGCGTCAAGCGCTATACAACTGTATTACTAAACGCGATAATGCACTTATATTTATAAAAATAAACTAACATCATTGAGTTTTTGGTGGGATCTTAGTGTGTCATGTTGTGAATTTTATATTTTATTCATAGTGTTCTGTTAATTTACTCTATATTTTGTAATATTGGTGGCATTTTACGTAATATATTTTGGTTCGTTTTGGATACGAAATAATACCACGGAGCATGAATATTATTATTATTACCTACTCTTCTTCTTGTTTTGGCTCCGCAGAGGCACTTGCCAGTGTCAATGATTTGTTTCAATGGAGATTACAACATATTTTACGCAATAAGTGTCGTGTGAATAATTTCAATGTTCCAACAAGATGGTGGCTCTCTTGTTAGAACTTTCCAGGGAGTTTCTGTGTCATCTCAGAATTCATGCTCCGTAGTATTATTTTCAATTCACTTCACTTATGCACAATAAACAAACTATATTACATCAAACACCGCCAATTTTACACAACACAGAGTCAAGTAAAACGAGATTATGAATAAAATATAAAATCCACTACATGACAGACCAAAATCCCACGAAAAACTCCTTACCTAATCGACAATGGCAACAATCTGGAAAATTGATTGTCAAACGTTAATAAAAACAAAACAACTAATATCAGTGTAATGCGATTGCAATTCCTTTTTTTACAAATTTCATAAAAGCAAGTCGCGGTGCGGTACGCGGAATGCGAGCGGGAAGCGTTATATCTATCGGTCAAAGATTAAAAAATCAGATGTGACATCCGATATTTCAGTTTTTAGATTGTGGTTTATATCCATAAAGTGAATTCCTAGTGGCAAACATAGGAGGTCGTCTTTAGTTATACCTAATTTACATTACTCATATATCGTCCCTTATCTTTACACCTTTTTTAACAACAACGTCATTCAAAATCAAATTGTGATTAGGTGTTGATCGAAAGTATATTTAAAAATGTGTACTTAGCGACTATAAAATAAATAAATCATTTCTATAAGTCCATCTGAATAGATTTTAAAATTCTTAGAACAAAATAAATAATATACTGCGTTTTTAAAGTTTTATACTTTGCTTTCCTTCACCACAATGCAGTTTTATCGATAAACTTATTCAAGACAGAAAATAGGAAGCTGTGGAAGTAAGAAAACCGATAAACCAATAGCCGCTGGTGGAAATCAGATTTCTATAGAAGCCGCACCTTTGCATAAGAATAGCGTCTAAGCAAGCGCATTTTCCAATCTCAGACAAACTTGCTTACAAAGTTATTTCAGTGACCTAGTCTATACTAATATTATAAAGATGGAAAGTTTCTTTGTTTGTTTGGTTGAACGCGCTAATCTCAGGACTTACTGGTCCGATTTGAATTTTTTTTAGTATTAGATAGCTCATTTATCGAGGGAGTCATAGGCAATATACCATCACGCTAAGACTAATAGGATCGGAGCACCAATAAAGAATGCTACAAAATCGTTATTTTTCTCCTTTTGATAGCTTCCGCTGCGTGTTAGCGTTAGCCCAATGTAAGTATTCCACGCGGACGAAGTAGTAGAATATATATTTAACACTAGCTGATGGATGAAATTTCATTCCCTTGAAAATCGTTTTGTTGTCTCATTAAGACTACGTGTTTTATATTGGTTAATTATGAGGAGTATTTTACTTATTGCAATTGTATTTGTAAAGTGAAACTTAAGGGATAGCTTTGAAATTCTGATCCACAACCTTTTAGTGTGATGAAAATTAGTGGCGGTAAACACTGTGTCGTAGAGCGTGTTGTGTAGAGTGAGAACATTGTCTCGATTGCCTTTGAGTATTAGAAAACAGTAAGACATACGTTCTTCCCGCTTTCTTTTTGAAAGCTTCACTTGTACCGCGTGTAAATTACGTACATGTTTTTAGACATATTTAATGTGTATCTATAATTTACGTTATCTTTCATATTTTTTATAACTGCTGCATAACGTCTATGGAAAAGTGTAACCATATATAACTAAATAATGCTCTAGAAAATTCTCTATTTGTCATTAAAAGTTTCGACATAAACGGTTCAGCCGTTTGAGAGATATCTCCGGACGAACAACAGAAAGTAATGTTATCTATAAAATGTTGTGTCCTCTCTTGTGTCTTCTCAGTATTCACTAACTTATTGGTTGACTATTGGCCTGTTATTTTGTTACGGACGCATGAAAAAATAATGAAAGACTACAAAGGGAAAAAGCTCTTAAGGATTCGGGGTACTCTTCCTTTGATCCATGTGAATGTAACATTGTGCTGTCTGTTAGGGGCTTAACGCGATAATAGTTAGATAATCAGTCTAACAGTAAATATATCGCGGAGTTAATTCTTTATATAGTACTAGCGGGGCCGGCAGACGTTGTCCCGCCCTGATTAAAAATAAATCCTTGACAAATTATATACCAAAACGATCCCCGTGAATCACTTTATCCACTGGTGAAAACCGCATGAAAATCTGCTCAGTCGTTTTTGAGTTTATCGCGAACAGACAGACAGACAGACGTGGTAGGGGACTTTATTTTATACTATGTAATGATTAAAGCAGTTTGTGATTCGTTTTAATTGTATATATCTTTTCAAAAATTTACATATAATCTTTTGTACTCAACGAGTCATTCCTCGATACATATCATATACTAGCTTCTTCGGGCGGCTTCGTCCGAGTGAAATAGTTACTTTGGGTTAACGCTAACACACAGCGGAAGCTCTGAAAAGGAAAAAAACCCCATACATTCTTCATTGGGGTCCGCTCTATATAAAAATTTTCAAATCAGACCAGTAGTTCCTGAGATTAGCGCGTTCAAGCAAACAAACTCGTCAGCTTTATAATATAATAATAGTATAAATTATTAAAAAGTACAATTCAAGATAGAATCGGTTGAATAAATTATTTATCAAATTCCTAAGTTGTTAAACATTCAACTAGATTTAGAACTTTTAATGACATTAAAATAAGCGCTTAGGAATTTCCAGAAAAAGCAAGAAATTATAACGAAACAATCTACGTTATTACTTTTCAATAGTTTTAGACCAATCTATACTAGATTATAAAGCTCAAGAGACTTTTTTTTATCATTGTTTAAATTTGGTAAGCTTTGGAAGTGCTAGTGAGATTTGATATATATATTACATTTTCTACACTACCTATTAATTGAAGAAAATTATAAACTATCTAACATAATTCTACGATACATAGGAATAGAGTATTGACTATACAAATTCTAGGTCAGAGTTTTTTTGAAGTGACAACTTCTTTAGGCACATTGAGCGACATTTTTTGGTAAGAGATAAATTTATAATTTCGCGTCATGGCATGCTAGTAAGCGTGACCGACCGTATTGCGCTCGCGCGGCTTTCGTCAGACTAGCGACTCGTAGTATAAGAGCCAGTGTACATTTAATATTGTTATTTTGTATTGAGATTATGCAGCTCATCATATGTTTGACGACATAATAAACTGTACAAAATGTATAGTATATTTTTTATTCGGAGTGCCAATAGATGTGAAACAGAGACTAATAATTATTATTTCAATTTACAAAATTTTAACAATTCACACTGTAATTAATTTAAAAATTCAAAAGAAAATACAGTTTAAATTCCGTTGTTTGGAGTTTTCACTTCTATGGGCAGTCCTTATGACTGCCTCGGCTTTTTTTTTTTCAAAATCCGGCTATACTGAACTTCACTGGAAGCAACAATGTATAATGCGGCCGCGTCGAGTTGTGCAACGCGGGGTATTGATGAGTTGACCGTCCGATGAGATTCGACCTTTACCAAAACCCGAATTGTAAACGCCTATGTCAACGAAGTTACACGCAACATGGAACATGTATTATAAGTTATATTTTTAAGCTTACCTGACTACATTGACAGTATGCAGGCTGAAAGTTTAGAGAGTAGCAATATTTATGGACTATAGTCTGCACTCGATACTCGTCGTAAATCAATATAAAAATAGGTGCTTAATATTTGACCTAATTATCTAGAAAAATACAAAAATTATACTTAATTCTCTACGTTATATTAATGCACAGTGTCAATGACCGTCGGGTGATTTCACTTTCACTTGAAAGTGAACGTAGGAACAGCATGAACAAAACAAAAGAGTTTATCGTTAGTTTTATTATCGAAGGTTATTAACTCCGTGTCGTCCCTTACAACTTTGGGCATCGGTCATGGCACCTAAGTTTATTACGATTGTGTTTATACTTTTAAAAGTCTTAGAACAAACTTTAACTTAGGTTCTCTTTGTTTATTATTAATATTTGATTTTATATTATCTATACTAATATTATAAAGAGGTAAAGTTTGTGAGTTTGTGGGTTTGTGAGTTTGTGACGTTGTGGCGTTGTAAGGGATAATCTCAAGAACTACTGGTCTGATTTGAATAATTCTTTCAGTGTTATATAGCTCATTCACCGAGAATGGTTATAGGCTATATATCATCACGCTAAGGCCAATAGGAGCGGAGCACAGAGGAAAAATGTTTCAAAATCGAGATGTATTTTTCTTTTTGAGAGCTTCTGCTGTGTGTCAGCGTTATCCCAGAGTAGTAACTATTACTACGCGGACGAAGTCGCGGGCAGGGGCTATAATCTATATACTAATATTATAAAAATGTAAAGTTTGTGGGTTTGGGACGTTGTAGGGGGTAATCTCAGGAACTACTCAACCGATTTTGAAAATTTTTTTACCAATATAAAGCCACGTTACTTATGAGTGTCATAGGCTACATATCATCACGCTAAGCTAATAGAAGCGGAGCAACAATGAAAAATGTTTTAAAATCGGGGTATTTTTTCCTTTTGAGAGCTTCCGCTGCGTCTTAGCCCAAAATAACTATTCCACGCGTGCGAAGTCGTGGGCAGAAGCAATTGACTAATTATATTATCTATAATCTATACTAATATTATAAAGAGGTAAAGTTTGTGAGGTTGTAGGGGGTAATATCTGGGGAGTCGGAGAAAAATGGTCGAACGAAAACGTTTCTTACGAACGCTGCCTTAATTATGAGATATATATGATTGAGTTCTAGAGAAAAGTTGTAGCTTGATAATGCCTATTACCGCCCAACGAAGTGGGCACGGGTCGGCTAGTTATTTTATATATTAAATTTCATCATGAAGTATTATATCTTGGAATATTGCGAGTAGTCACCTTATATAATTCAAAATTTTCATAATGAAACCCTCGTACATTCCTAACAAAGTAACAATTATATCATATTTTCAATGTATACATTTGTAGATACATTGGTATTGGACGTATAACTACTGTGATATAATTGCTCCAATTATAAACAAATGAACGTGTGAATTTGTCATATGTATTCAGGGTTATTGAATTCGAAATGATTTTTGTATTGATCATGCATAGAGTATGGGATACTTACCGATTCAAATGAATGAAAAATATATAGAGTTTAAAAACCACAAAGCTTATAAAGTTGTCGTATTGTAGGTACATTATATACTATATTCGTAGAATGATCGTGTTATATGAAAAATAGAAATAATCAACTGGAATTTTATAATATATAATATATATATATCATAATAGATACATAATCATCATCAGCCTGTAAAGAAACCCACTGCAGGGCCATAGGCCTCTTCCCGAAGGAAGGTATGGACACAATCACCACGCCAGCCCACGACGTATTGACGATTTCCAACTCTGATACATACATAGTTCTATACTTTCCCACATACTACTACACCACACACGCACTACAAGAACATTTCTCAAGTTCAGGTTTCCTTACGACGTTTTCCTGCACCGTCAGCCGATAGTGTTACCAATTTAAACCTGCTGATATCGAAATAATATTCCACCGGCCAAACCACTAGGCTACCACGACTTTCCGATTAAAATATTGAATGTTATTAAAAGCGATGAAGGCTTATTTGATAGCGTGTTCGGACACAGCGTCAATGGATGTAGGTTCGAACCCTTGCAACTGAATTAGAGCTTCTAGTGAAGGTAAACATAGTGTCGCCTATGTCACAACTGTCGCCAAGCACCTGTTGGTTTGTTCCAGCAGCTGCACTTGAGACCTAATCCTCTCTAGGTTAGGCGTGTTTACTTAGACCGCGTCGTCATTTAACATGAGATATGATTGTGGTGAAACGCTAAAACCTATATAATAAAAAAAATAACAAAAGCCAATTTTTTAAATTTTTGTCTGTTTGTTCCGACTAGTCTCTGAAACGGTTAGACCGATTGTGACGGAACTTTCACTGGCAGGTAAAGGATGTTATAAGGAATAATATAGATGAGTATTTATTCTAGAAAAAACAGGGTTTCGCGCACGTATAATAAACTAAAGGAGTATCCAGGACCGCGTGCGACCCTTTGCACTTTTATACTGAACACACTTTTTCTCCTAATTTCCACGCGGGTAGCAGCTAGTATTTCATAAATTTATCACACCGAAAGAACTATTTTAAACATCGTCAAATTTTAATTTTTAACCTAAATCTTTGTGAAGAATTTACTTAATTATTTGTAGAATTTTAGTCAATTTAAATTGATTTTGTGTAAAGACAAAATTCCGTTCTTTCCGTTATATAATATCAATTTGTTCCTGCGACGAAATAATTTGACATCGTATACTTAAAAAACTTTGTAACAAGGTTAAACATTTTATAGCTTACTAGTGATCGAAATTCGACCGTAATTCAGTTATATTTTCAAGATTTCAAATATTTATAGTGACTTAAGGCTGGTAATATTCCTTTACACTTATGACAGCATGAAGTGAATACAGTCCTGTCCCCAAAAAAAATTGACATTCAACAAGACCAAAGAGAATAATAATTATATCAATGGTTTCAAAAATTTATTAAACATATATTATTTATTGACCAAAGGAGGTCAAAGCACGGCGGTAATTTCTTTTTTAATCTGCCTGGTTCAATTTTTTTTTTTATATCATAGGAGGCAAAGGGACAGGTGGGTCACCTGATTTTAAGTGATCACCACCGTCCATAGACACTTGCA
Source organism: Antheraea yamamai (assembly GCA_036509395.1). Classification (NCBI taxonomy): domain Eukaryota; kingdom Metazoa; phylum Arthropoda; class Insecta; order Lepidoptera; family Saturniidae; genus Antheraea; species Antheraea yamamai. Next base: position 7,836,784 of record AP028449.1, on the reverse strand, counting down.
ACACCAGTTGGGGAGTCGCAAGAGCGTTGCCAACCTGTCTTGGGGGCGAGGGGGAGTAAGTGAATGGGGAAGGGGAGGGGAGGTGGGAACTCCGGCGCTCTCACTGACCGAACGAAACGCAACAATGAAAGCTCTGTTACTTCACGTCAGTTTTCTGTGAGAGGGTGATACTACCCCGGTCGAGCCGAGCCATTCATGCTGAAACCATTAATAGCTTCAGCGTGGCTCTACCACCTACAGATATCTGTAAATTTGAATATCTGTTGCGAAGCATATATAGGTGTGTTCCACTCTTGGTTTATCGTGTTTTCTCAAACACTCCATGAAAAACACATGTGCCTATTTTGATAGTTATCGGTCAAACGGTATTATAATTTACCAATCTCCGATATATGTATCAACAACATAGGTTAAGTAAACAGAACTCAAAACAGCAAGTCATACCGATTTATCGTAATAATTACGTAAAAAGGAAAACCGTTACTAAATCGTAAAAACGGTAAAATTTTGTTTCGTTATTCCGCCATTCATTTAACACTGAAAAAAATAACCAACTGTCGTAAACAAAGGGTGACAGAAGGCCAATGTTATTAATTAATCCCAATTTATTCTTTCATTTCACGTTTTTGTTCACGATTCGAATTCGTTTTCATTTTTCTCTGTTTAAAACGTTTTTAGAATTACGTTAAAAAATATTGTTTTTCTATAAATACATCACATTAATTATACTAGTAAAAGAATTGGTTGTCTGTCTGTAAATAGATGCCCCACAAGCCGAACGCTTAGGTCGATCGCGCTTCTCTATCGCTTGTTCCGCGCTCTCGCTTGCCTGCTCGGCTCAGGCAGAACGTGACAATGTCATGCTTTTTCGTGCGTGCAGCTAGTGTTCATCGATTTATAAGACGTTATCACGTCAAAAATAACTGTTCTATACCGATTACATAGAAATCACTTAGCAGCGTATGTTCTCATTAAGCACGAAATATTGCTTAGTGTATATTAAGTAAAGTAAACGGCGATAACGTAATATTTATTTACTTTAAAAACATCTATTTATTTATATATCTATTTGTATCATCATGCAGATAGACCTATACGAACGTAGAGGACTTCTCAGCCCTTCTGACTAGCTACAATTCTCGAGTTTAAAATCCCTCGCTAAGCAAGTATGGATGTGCTCCGGCACATGCAATTGAGAGCCAGTCTTCCTACGTTTAGCGTGTTTACCATTTTGGACCACATTGTCATTTATTTCTAGATAAATCAGGTTCTTTTTAGTTTTTAGCAATATCAAACAGAAGTTATGATTTTAGTAGATATAGGACTTTCCAAATCTAGATAAAATATAATTACGCTTTTTTATGGAGGTTAAACAGTGGTCATTTAAAATCGGTAAAAACTAAAGTAGTCATGGTAAAAATACAATAAAAAAAAAATAATAGAATCTACAAATAATTCAGATTACACACGCGGCTTCCATGAAACAAAGTCGTTATCACGTGAATGGAGTCGCGAGCAGTAACTTGTGTTTTATAAAATGTGATCTTAGTGTTGTGTTATGTTAAATGTTAAAAATAATGAGAACAAACGACAGAGAAGCGATTGATCTATTTAAGAGCTTAAAATCTGCGCTAACGTTTGCTAGGAACTAGCCATTTGAGAAGATATTTGCGCATTACATAAATAATTATACAACAAATTTCGAATTTATTTTATTATAGCACGGCTAAGTGACTGCACTATGCCTGATGGTAAGCACAGTACAATCCAAATACAATGGCGGCCACTGAGAGACAAAGTCACCACCATCGGTCGCCGCTGTCATACTGGCCTGCGTCAATGTCTGTTCACGCCACGCTTGAAGGAACCCACGTAATAAGAAGGAGGGAACACACTGTCCGGATGATTCTTCCACAGCTTCACGGCACGGCAAAGATATAAAGACGTTGCGAAGTAAAAAAATATTTGAGGTGTTTATTCATAAAAATTAAACTTTAAAGCTGAAGTTAAGACATACAAGCTTAAACTATGGCCACCACAACGCATCTTTAAGTATTACATAAAATGTTTAGTTTATTGTATTTATTTCACGCTAAATTAATTCTCTTATCTTGTACTTCTGATAACAGCACTTTTATCTTCAGTGTATAGAGGATAATATAAATTAAAAATAGTTGTCGATAACCTGATGCGACCTGCCATTAAATGGCTGTGTAAATGTAGTAAAAAAAATGATATTATGAATAAACTCAATGTATAATATATATACAATTTTCCTACTCTTTCGGAACACGAATTTTAACACGGTGTAGTCATTATGAAGTCACAATAGACTCTGGTATTATATATGACAAAGCAGATAGAGAGAGCCAGAGACTCACGGTGACATTGTCCTCCATTTGTATGGAGCTACTATGGACACTATGGAAAAAAACGACGACTTCTTCGATGCTTGTTCTTTTTAATATTGATTTTACGATAATCTCAGAGACAACGACGCTCTCGGAAACAATAACGAATTGCTCTTATTGGCAATAATCAATAACGATTTCAGAAACCATAATTATCTCACGATCTCAAAAACAATAATGAATCTTGCACAACCTCGTACACGCACTTATGAAGGTATCGCCTTTCTTCACCTGCCAACAACCAAAGTGAAGGAATAGAAGTACTAATATACTTTCAAATCCACGATTTTGTACATAGTTACATTTTAGGTGGGGTAATATTTCTAATCTATTCTATACATATAATAAAAATGAAGTGTCTGTATGTAATATCAAAATATTTTTTTTACTGATTGGGTACGAAAGTATACACGCTACGAGTAGATAACAAAAATGCAATTTTTAAAATTTTTGTCGGTCTGTCCTGTCTGTCTGTTTGTTCCGGGTAATCTCCGAAAGGGCTGGAGCGATTTAGACGGGAATTTCACTGATAGGCAGTTAAAATTACAGCAAGGTACTTAGGCTACTCTAATTTAGACTAGTTGTAAACCGTGGCTTCGTCTGCAGTACTATCTCCAAAACGGTTGAACCGATTTCCACGAGACTTTCACTGGCAGATAGCTGACGAAATAAAAAGTAATTAAAGCAATTTTAACTTATACTAGCTATTGACCATGACTTTGCTCGCAACGTTAACTCCAAAACGGTTGGACTGATCTTCACAAAACATTTACTCACATATAGCTGACCTTATAAAAAGTAATTCCAGCAATTTTAGTTTATACTAGCTGTTAACCGTGGCTCTGCCAGCAGTACTATCTACAAAAAGGTTCGACCGTTTCTTACGGGACTTTCACCGGCAGATAGAGTACATTATAAAAAGTAATTTAGTCTATTTTAATTTAGACTAGCTGTTAACCGTGGTTTTGCACGTATAGCTATCTCCAAAACGGTTCGGCGGATTTTCACGGGACTTTCAATGGCAGATAGCTGACCTTATAGGAAGTAATTTAGGTTATTCTATTTTAAACTAGCTGTTACCCGCGACTTCGTCCGCATGAAATTAAGCAAAAATAAGTTGTTCATTGTAAACATGTACGTAAGACATGCGTTGTACTAGACTCCAAGAATATATATAATTGAAATTCATATATCTGTATCTATGTATGTAATTTGAATTATATTGTCTTTTCGGTAATTTTGCTTTATTTACCGCGCTTTCGTCTACATGACTCAGCAACCATAGTAACATAGAAGAATATTGTATCCAAGTCAATGAGCACTATTTAAATTTGCGAATATTAAAAAGTGCTTACACAGATATAAAGTTTTAAAAGTCTCGATACGGCACTCGTACGAGGTGGTTGATTCCTTTGTGAATATAGTTTTACCAGCTAATTACGTCTATTGTTCGTGACACAAACCGGTTTACGAGCGCAAGCCGGGACGGGTAAACTGAAAAGTATGTTTTTATCTGATACCTACGCTAATGGATAGTAATATCGATCGTGCGAATTATAATGACATATTAACAATGAATAACGATATTGAACTATTGAGCGAAGATGATATGATTGATTCAGAGGGAGACCGTTTATGTGATGATGAACTGACGCAAATGGAAGCAGAAGAAAATACAATTTATGCAAGACCGAATAAAAGACCAAGAAATGAAAATGAGAAAGAGTGGACGGTAGTTACAAAAAAAAAGGAAAAGAAGTTAGATGAAGGTAAGAATTTCATTGAAATGTATATATCTGGAAAAGATAAAATGCCTAAACAATTCGCTTTGGCCAAATTGTTTATGGAGCAAAAAATTACCGATATAAATAAAGTTAAATACCTCAATCCTTATAAGGTCCGAATAGATGTTACAAATGAAAGCAGTGCTTCAAAATTGGAGACATGTGAGGAATTTACTAACAAAGGATGGAGAATTCAAAGAGCTATGGAAAATAGCTTATCGTATGGCGTAATTAGAAATATAGATCTAGATATAACAGAAGAAGTAATGTTAAAAAGTATTGAATGTCCAAATTCTGCGGAATTAATCTCACTTAATCGGCTTATGCGTCGTGATGAAAATAAAGAAGGCTGGTCTCCTAGTGAATCTGTTCGACTCTGTTTTAAAGGTTCTTATCTACCCCCATATATTCAAGTTGACGGTCTTAGAATAGTAGTAGAAGCTTATGTATTTCCAGTATCTCAATGCTCTCGATGCTGGAAGCTAGGACATACAGCAAAAAGATGCCCCTCTGGGAAAATAATATGTCCAAAATGTACCCAAAATCATCCTAATTGTGAAACCTTGGTTTATAAGTGTGTAAATTGTTCTGGAAAACATATGGCCCTCAATAGATCATGTCCAGCGTATCTCAAAGAAAAAAAGATTCGTGAATTAATGGCAGACTTTAACTGTACATACCGAAAAGCCTTGACAATATATGTACCTACAAAGTTACCTTCTCAAGAAGAGCTTAAGTTAACGAATAATTTTTGTAAGGCTAACCCAGAGGGTACTCATATCTTAGAAACTATAAGCCAGAATTCGCCTACATTTGCTGAGGTTGTTAAAGTAAAAGCGGACGTTCACAAACACACTCAGTCTAAGCAGACGATACAAACTTCTAAAAAGACTAAGCCCCATAGTAAACCATCTGAGTATCGCTCAGAGGAATGTCATGTTGAAGCTCTTCCCAATACACATTCAACACCGAAGAAAGAAGTGAAATTTGAAGAATTATTAGTAAGACTTAAGGAAGTTATATTTTTAAGTAAAGGTAGCGTACAATCTAAGGTATCAAATATTATAAAACTTTGTGTAGAATGGTTGATTTTAGTTGTAGTAGACAATATTGCAGACTGGCCTATTTTAAATAGTTTATTAAATTATTTTAATGGATAGCAACAAACCAATAGATCAGCTTAATATACTACAATGGAATACTCAAAGTCTTAGACCTAAACTAATAGCATTAGAAAATATATTAGCACTAGAAAAAATCCACATTGCTGCACTCAGTGAAACCTGGTTAGTGCCAGATAGCCAGTTAAAAATACGCGATTATAATATTTATCGGAAAGATAGGTATGATTCATATGGTGGAGTTGCTATTCTCACTCATAAGTCAATTAAATCACATGTACAAAGTACATCTTATTCTAATCCGGCTATAGAGATGATTAGTGTTAAAGTTGATAATTGCGAAAGAATTGAAAATATAGTTTCTATATATTGCCCGCCATCTGTACGTACTTCTCAACGTGAATGGGATGAAATATTTATGTTATTTAACAATAAAACTTTATTGGTAGGTGATTTCAATGGCCATCATACCAACTGGTCTACTAAAACAGATACAAGGGGTACTCAAATTTTTGATTCCGTGGTAGATAGCCATTTTACTACATTGAATAATGGTCAACATACACGTATCAAACTTGTTGTTGGTGAATTGCAGCAGTCTTCTCCTGATATTTCTATAGCTTCATCCGATATAGCGTTACAATTTCAGTGGCGTATTTTAAATGAAACATTAGGTAGTGATCACCGTATGATAATAATTTCATCTAAATTTATTGGCAATTTACAACCAGTTTTGAAAAGAAATTACAAAAAAGCTGATTGGGATCATTATACAAAGTTGTTAAAAAATCTTTACTCCAATGTAACACTACCAAAAGATTTACAGTATGCATATGATATTTTTGTAGATTATATAAATATAGCCGCAGAAATACACATTCCACTTATAAAAATTAATCAAAACCCACACAGTAAATTTTTACCCAAACACTATTGGTCACCAACTCTCTCCCAAGCTGTAGCTCAACGACGTTTAGCATTGTCAATATTTAGACGTAATCCAACACCACATAATCTAATTGTTTTAAAAGACAAAATACGCGTAGCACAACAGTTAATACGCGAAGCGAAAAGTAAGAGTTGGCATGAATTCTGTTCATCTCTGGATCACACTACTTCTGTTCCTACGATGTGGACTAAAATGAATTGGATGAAAGGTTATAAAATATCCAAACAGTACATTGAAAAGGATAAAGCTTGTAAGTTACTGCAAAGTTTGACACCAGATTATGTGCTTCCTGACAATCCAATGTTCTTATCTCATAATCCCAAATTAGAAACTCTGATTACAATTCAAGAACTAGAAAGATGTATAAAGTCAAAAGACACATCTCCAGGGAGTGATAATATTTCATACTCCATGATTAAACATCTGCCAGACAGTGGGAAAAGTCTATTGCTAGAATTATATAACGCCATCTTATTTTCAAGTTTTGTACCCAAGCAATGGCGGGAGATAACTATATTGCCGATTCCAAAACCAGAACGTGATCTAAATTCTTCTCCATCTCTGAGACCTATCTCACTGATGTCTTGTTTATGTAAAATTTTTCATGGCATTTTAGTCAATAGATTAGAATGGTACATAGAAAAAAATAATTTGATACACAGTAGTACGTCTGGCTTTAGGAAATGTCGTTCTACATTGGATAGCCTTACAAGCTTTGTAGCTCGAATACAGACTGGTTTTTGTAATAAACAATGTACTGTTGGATGTTTTATAGATATAGAGAATGCCTACAACAACGTGGATTTAAGAAGCTTAGTTACAACTATGGATAATTTTGAAATAGGATCTAAAATATGTATGTACGTTTGGAACTTTTTGAAAGAAAGAAAACTTAAAATTCAATTACAAAATTCATTTATCAGAAGAAGCACTGGCCGTGGCTTAGCACAGGGAGATCCATTATCACCATTACTTTTTAATATCGTAACTGCAAATATCTGTTGGACAATAAGCAAAGTTTTCATCTCGCAATATGCAGATGACTTTGTATTATACACTACATGTTCCAATGTAATTGATGCTGTACAAAAAATTCAATTAGCCTTGAATCAATTATCTCAATTATTCTTTAATATAGGTTTAGATGTCTCATCTGTAAAAAGTAAAGTTTGCGTATTTAAAAGAGGATTTCACAGGGAATCTATTGACGTTAAAATGAATGGTACTTTATTACAGGTGGTGGATAGAGTAAAATATTTAGGTATATGGTTGGATCATTCTCTTAAATGGGCTATACATATCAAGTCAGTTGTGAATATGACTTCAAAGTTTTTAAACATTTTTAAAATTTTAGCTGGATCAGGATGGGGTGTTCACCCAAAACATTTGAGACGTCTGTATATATCTATCATTCGTAGTAGAATGGATTATGCGTGTTTCCTGTATAGTGATAGCTATAAGACACACTTGAAAAAACTAGACCTTATACAGAATCAAGCTATGCGAATAATAGGTGGGTTTATAAAAAGTACACCAATACATGTGATGGAATCAGAACTTCATATACAACCTCTACATATTCGTAGATATTATTTGGCAGGCAAGTATTGGCTTAAAATGAAATCTTACCAAGACAATGAAATTATAAAAATCCTAGGTGATTTTCATAGGGTGTATAATAGTTCTTACTGGAGGCGTAAAAATAAACCGATTTTAATTTTATTACACGAATTTTTGCAGGCGATACCTATACGTTCGAGTAAATATCTAGAAATATTTTCTTTAAACACTTGGGTCAGCAGTGTGGATTTATCGAACGTAGTGAAACCACAAATAGAAATGATTAAGAAATCAAAACGGTTACACGATTGTAATATCTTGAAGCAGATTTGTATGAGATATATAACTCATGAATATAGTGGTTTTTATAAAATATTTACTGATGGTTCAAAGGATGAAAATGGCGTTGGCGCAGCTCTTTTAGATGTGCAGTCAAATAATTTTGTAAAGCTTAAAATAAACTCAAACATCTCAATTATGTCTGCAGAACTTATTGCTATTGCAGAAGCTTTATCATACATAGATTCTTTCGAATCTGGTAACTATGTTGTACTAAGTGATTCCAAGAGCGCCCTTCAACATTTAATTCTTTGTACAACCAACAGACGAGGGATACCTATTGCATATGACATTTTGCAAACTATTCAGAGACTAGCCACGAAAAATAAAAATATAATCATACAATGGGTTCCATCTCACGTTGGTATCAAGGGAAATGAAGAGGTAGATTGTTTAGCAAAAGAAGCCATTATTGACGGTATTCCTTTTGGTTGTTTGCCTCTTTATTCGGAAGTGCTCCATATCGTAAAAAGACGCTGTATGGATCTGTGGAAGGAGTACTTTAACGAAAGATCTCTTACCAAAGGTATCTGGTACAAAACCATCCAACCTAATCCTCCTCGTTTCCCTTGGATCGATAAAGGTGACTGGTCTAGGACTGAAATTGTTACCGCTTTGAGACTTCGTTCCGGACACATTCCGCTTAATAAATTCGCTAATTTAATGAATAAGATACAATCACCTCTGTGCACTGAGTGTAACAGAGTAGAAGATGTTTATCATATAATTGTGGAATGTGTCCGTAATGAAGTAGAAAGGCGAGAGTACTGCCTAACAGTAGGTAAGGATTTACGTTGCGTTGGGGTCTGTAACGGCATTTTGGCTTCACCTTTGTCGGATGAAGCCAGGATGCTGTACAGGTTAGCCAATATTGCTGTCAATAGGAGGTAAATTGCGAGTGTAGTATCTATTATATATGCCTTCCAATAAGGGTGGCATGGTCGCTTTGTGACCAAACCCTTAAAAAAAAAAAAGAATAAAAAAAAAAAAAAAAAAAAAGTTTTAAAGCTTGATTTATATTTATGCAAGATTTCAAGACGTCAGCTCATTCATTGTATACAATTCAACAGTATAATTATGAATAGTAATTTTGAAGATAGAAGGGGTCTTTCTAAAAAGATATTATACTAGAAACGTATTACTTATTGACAATATGGGCATATTATATCATCATAATAACATCTTTAATTGTTTTATTAGTTCCTTATACAGTGTAACTGGGCAATGAGGTAGTTATATGGCGGGTTAAGGTTTCAAATATGTTGCCGATAATAAACATCATTTGACACACTGTTAGTATTTATATATGTAATGTATACGTTACATGTTGTAAGTGGCGTGCGTGTCGTATTTACAATTGTTTTTAAAGAGCATTTCTATAATTGTACATGTTCTCACAATTTTATATTCCTTTAATACAATTTAAAAAAACGCGTGCAGAGCTGCGGGTACAGCATAACGACTTTAACATCATACACTGAATTAGATTTTAAATATTGTGACAGTAAGGTTTGCTTTAAATCTAGAATGAAATCAAGATACGAATTTTATCGCATGACGCCACATTTTGTTAATATGAAGCGTGCGGCGTGACACCTATTTATTTAGTGACTTCTATCATTGCGTAGGTGGAAAACAGGTGAAAATTTTAGAAGTTGTGAACAGTTTAACCCAATTTAAATTACTCAATAATTTAGAATAAACCACATTAATAATAATATAGAAGTGCATTAACAATAATACATCGCCAGTATTGATTAAAATAGAAAATAATAGATGGCGCTGTTAGCAAATACCTATAATAGTTCGAATCCTTGTAAGATTCTCTAATAAAAATATGTGTTAGTATTTATGTATTAATTTCGACTGCTGGATGCTGTTACTGTGACATACACTTACTTGGATTAAATATTTATTTTCATAAAACTATTGATTATGCCCTATTTGTCTAAACAAAGTCTTTTATAGCGATCTCCTATTAATGGGGACCGAGTTGCTCCCAAACTACTCACCCGAATAAAGCACTAAGTTCAAAATGAAGCTGCTTAAACTGACGTAAGCTGTTAAGAACTTATAAATACCGCATACGGTCTTATATTATTGATTAGAAACTTCAAGAATTTAGGATTACGTTATAATTTCCAATATCAGTTGTCTTAAAGTAAGTAGGTTACAGGATAACTTTATAATTATTAATCACGGCATTGTAGAAAATAATAGCAATAGTAATAGCAATCTTCATTGTCAGCCGACAGTGTTACAGATTCAAATGAAGGAAAATTAAATAATCTTCACTTTTACAGGGTGACGATCAGATATCGGATATATCGAACTGGTATTCCGGTGGTTTATACCGTTCAGCCACAACGAACTTTCCACTATGGTGCACCTAACCAATGATCCTAAAGTGTGCAATTTTAAATTAAATTATACTACAGCTATTGTATGATCGAAGAGAAAATAAACCTCGTCGTGACTGATTTCTTCAAAATGGCGCGGAACAGTTCATATTAATTACGCTCGTTTCCGTGAATTAATCTCAGATTAACTATCCGCGGCAGCATAGTTTATAGTTTAATTTTTTTTGCCGCCTTATACTTTATTTTGGCTATTGTTGTAGCCATTTTTATTGGGTTATTTTGTATTTTAAAGCTGATATCTACTGAAGTATATAGTGTTGTAAAACAATGGTGGCTAATTCTTATGACATACCAGGGAGTCAATAAAAAAATCATATAAAAAAATATAATAAAAAATTCTTAAAATATTTTTTTCCATACGATCGACAAATTTAAGCCTTTACTTATAAGTCTCTATTCGTCATACTTAATCCTACTTACGCCCACAGTCTACATACAATATTTATATATCGGGGGTGTTACTAATAACCTCAAACGCATTGGTTGAAGTTATCGCCTGTTCATTATTTACCCCGGTGTGAGACGCCATTGGTTGGAGGTATCGGCTGTTTATGTATCTCGATGCTTTAAAAGGCGACCGACGACTAGATGCTGGGCATACTCGCTCAGACAGTTGGGCTTGTCACACCTACGGATAATTCATCGTAACTATAATCAGTGTTGAATTTCTGTATCGATTAACGTTTTATTCGATTATTCTTGCTGGATTGGTCTATCAAATCATAACCATGACGTCATACTTCGACACGGGCGGATTTTATCGCTGCCCCGACATATACAAATACTCAATATTTAATTTTTATTATTTAGAAAAACAAACAATAAGAAATAAATGTAATGATATTGACACGAGAAGAAAAACCTGTGTACCCTTTATTATAACTAATATTCGACCATTGGACGACCGCTAGTATTAATAAAAAGTGCTTAAATATTACAAAACACAAGATTACGTAACATAAAATTGATAAAAAACAAAAACTAATACGTAACAGACTAAGATCTTGATAAAAAATTCGGTTATTATAAACCTTTTTCTTCTTACTACATTAGCAACCAGTTTATTGAGGACTACCTGATGCCCACAACTTCGTCTGCGTCGTTTATTATCCTAACAAGATATATTATTTACAAAGGAAAGAATATCACACCGCCTGTCTTACTTCTCCTCAGAAAACACATTGCTGATAGCACAATGGTCATAAAAAACCGTAGATTCTTATAACTTTATATTAATTGAAGATATCATAATAACTTTATTTAGGTAAGAATCAAGTGTTTAAGAAGTAAATTAAAAAAAAATGATCTATCCAGTAGTTTTGAGTGATGCGCGCACAATGACGAGCTCTATTATTTTATTTATATAGAAGACTAGCTGCTTCGTCCGCGTGGAACAGTTACTTTGGGCTAACGCTAACACGTAGCGAAGTAGAGAAGTAGAGCGGAGTAGAGAAGTTCTCAAAAGGAAAATAAAAACTATTTTGAAACATTCTTCATTGATACTCCGTTCCTATTGGTCTTAGCGTGATGATATACCCTATAGCCTCCCTCGATAAATGAGCTATCTAACACTGAAATAATTTTTCAAATCGGACTAGTAGTTCCTGAGATTAGAGCGTTCAACTAAATAAACAAACCCTCCAGCTTTATATATTAGTGTAGATTAGTACCGCTATAATCAAATGGGTGACTATTAAAAAGTATCTTCTATATCCGGTTCCAAAAATATGGTGGCTCCTGGTTAACATTCCCAAGAGAGTTTCTGTGATATCTCAGAATGTATCTTCTTGTTATTATTTCCCATTCACTTCACTCGTGCACAATAATTAAGCAGTATTACGCAACATGCCACCAATATTACACAATGTAGGGTCACATAACGCAATATAAACTACATGTTATAAAACAAAGTCCAGTCCACGTCTGTTTGTCTGTCTGTTCGCGATAAACTCAAAAACTAACGAACGGATTTTCATGCGGTTTTCACCAGTAGATAAAGTGATTCAAGAGGAAGGTTTAGGTTTATAGTTTATAGTGCCTATATAAAAACTCCCTGGAAAGTTCTAACAAGGGAGCCACCATCTCTTTAGGGCATTAAAATTATCACAAGACCAGAATTAACAATTATGAAATGACGTCTGACTTGGCTGCAAGATCTAGATACCTTTGCCTTTAAATATTATAGTGGACCCTTAGTTTGCACTTCCGCCTGGAATTGACCTAAGTCTAACTGCTACAAAAAGCGAATCAATTAATCAATATATATACTACATATATATATAAATTATATTACATTTTGTTAATTGTATTATAATTATTTTATTGATAGTTATTATACTTGTATTAATTATATATTGTATAATTAATATTCATGTATGTATTGATTAATTGATTCGCTTTTTCTTGCAGCTACACATAGTTGTGGTTAATCAACTCCAGGCGGAAGTGCAAAGTAGCGTCCACAATAATATTATCATTGGATTTCCGCAAAGTAGGGTCTTTTTCAATCAAATACCTTTGCCTTTTCCTTAGAATGAAAAAAAAACTGAAACAAAAAAAGTGTCTATGACAACTGATAAGGAAGGCAATGGAAATAAAACTAAATACGTCACATTTTGTATATCTATTTTACACATATGAAATCAAATTGTGAATCAATCGACAGGATAATAAACGAATGTCAGCCAGTTGTCTGACAAAAAGGCTGAAAGCTTACTGTAAAAAAGTAATTTCCAGTTAATAAATAATGTAAACCTTTTTTGTTAAAAAACACACGCTGGTGTATCTTTTACAACCGAAATACATTTTAAAAAGGGTTCTTCTACCTCCAGTTTGTGCACGTTTTTAGCTGAATGACGCAAAACGTTATAACCTTATCCGTGTATTCGCCACTGTAGCAATAACCTTTTATGGTTTGAAATGTTTTTGGTCTGGTAAAAACGGTTTCCATCATTCGGGTCATATGCTGTACCATTTTAATGAAGCCATATTATTTTGCCGCATCATATTTCCCCCTTTTGCTGTTTTTTATTATACCTATTGAATAAAGATCATGCCTGTTTATTAAATGGAATAATAAAGAATTGAAATTTTAACAAATGATAGAACCGACTTTATACAAACCAATTCTAATAATTGCGCTAATACGTCCTTGGTCATAGTTAGGTACCTAGTCTTGGGTTGTCATAATCATCATTCATGTTTTTTATTGTCGCGGGTATTTTTAAATGTACGATGTCTTCTAAGTTATTTATTAACTAGACATGTTATAACACACAGTTGTGATCTATTAGATACCGAAAGTAACTAAAGTATTTATTTCGTCGTAGATTAAAGAAACTCTCAAGAAAAAAAAACCCCGATTTTGAAATATTCTTCATTACCGCTCCTCTCATATTTGTCTTAGCGTAATGACATATAACCTATAAACTTCCTCGATAAATGAGCTATATAACACTGAAATAATTTTTCAAATCGGACCAGTAGTTCCTGAGGTTACCCTCTACAACGTCACAAACTCATAAACTTTACCTCTTTATAATGTCACTAGCTGACCCATGCCCACTTCGTTGTGCTGTAAACATTTATAAAAAACTACTTTTTGTGATTTAAATATAAAAGTTAGAGATATACTGTCGGTGACTTTTTTGTAGGCATTATCAAGCTTTACAACTTTTCTCTGGAACTCAATCATATATCTCTCATTGTTAAGGCAGCGTTCGTAAGAAACGTTTTCGTTCGACCTTTTTTTCTCCGACTTACTTTACAAATCCGACTTTCGCAAAAAAGTAGTTTCATCTTTCTGGTTAATATATAGCTTATGACACTCACAAACAGCGTGGCTTTCTATTAGTAAAAGAATTTTCGAAATCGGTTTAGTAGATCCAGATAATACCCCTACAACGTCAGAAACTCACAAACTTTACCTGTTTATAATATTAGTATAGATTATAATCTATACTAATATATAAAGCTGAAGAGTTTGTTTGTTTGTTTGGTTGAACGCGATAATCTTAAGAACTACCAGTCCGATTTGAGAAAATTTCGGTTTTAGATAGCTCATTTATCGAGGAAGGCTTTAGGCTATATATCATCACGCTAAGACCAATAGGAGCAGAGCACCAATGAAAAATGTTTCAAAATCAGGCACTTTTTTCCTTTTGAGAGATTTTGTTAGCGTTAGTATTATATACGTTGCCATGGTAACGTAGTAAATTTCTATCGCAAACATTTTCAAAGTTTTTTTTGTTTTCCTATTCAAAAAGTTTTTTCTACTTTTATTTCCAATTTTTTATTTGTTATCTATTACGTATTATAAATATAAAGTTTGTGTATGTATAATTAAAATAAAAACTTTTTGATGAATGTATATGGCTACAAATGACCAAAAATTTTTTTTATACTTTGTCTATACTTTTATATTATTATATTTTGTCTGTTTGTTCCGGGTAATCTCCAAAACGGCTGGACCTATTTTAACGGGAATTTTACTGGCAGATAGTCGAAATTATAGCGGTTGACATATTCTATTTTATTTGTCCGCGGCTTCGTCCGCATTGCTATCTCCAAAATGGTTCGGACCGATTCTCACGGGGTATTTACTGGTAGAAGATAGCAGACCTCATAAAATAGTTTAGGTTTTTTATTCGCCTTCGGCCGCAGTAGATTTTCCGTAATGCTTGAACTGATTTTCACGAGACTTTCACTGGCAGATAACTCACCTTATAAGAAGTAACTTAGACTATTTTATTTTGTTACTCAAGACTTGGTCCGCAATATCCTACTATCTCCTAATCCTATCCTACATAATAAAAAATTCAACACATATTGTTCGATAATGTATAGCTTATAATTTTCATTACTTTCTTATATAGTGTTAGTGAGCACTGAGTTTGGTATATAGTAGGTTGAAGTTCCAATTATATTGCTGATGATAAATCCCATCCCATTCGATATACTATTAGTATTCATATATCTAATGTACACGTTACATGTTACAGTAGATGGCGTGCGTGTCGTAGTTACAAATATTTTTGAAAAAGCATTTCTGTAGCGTACACACCTACTTACAATTTTACATTTCTTTAATACATTTTTAAAAACGCGTGCGGAGCCGCGGGTAACAGCTAGTTATATTATATTCTAGTAAATATAGTATAGATCATTGTCATTATAGATTTGTAGTTCGCAAAGTTTCTTTGGAAAACCTATTCTTATATAAAAAATCATCTTCTTGTAGAAGAAACGTCTATATGTCTGTTAGTGTCCTTATAACTCAAAACCTCTTAAGCTGTTTACATTTTTTTGTCTAATTATAAGTTTATTCTCTGCTCAGACTTATATATCTTGTTGCATTTGTTAGTTATATAGTTAGTTAGTTATATATATAGCAAGTAATAAAGATAATAGTAAATTATGTATACACCAAGTTGAGAAGTTGAACTGAACTTATTTGGCTTATTTTTTTTGTTATGTTTGTAAATCCCGAGACAAGGTTTGTATGAAAGAAAATTTTTGAAAAATTATATAGAGATGTGGAAAATCGGGGTCAAAAATATCTATATTACATTGAGTGAGTGAGACATAAAACATATCTTAGAAATATTGACAGATTGACCTTTAGTGGTTCATTTGTTATTCCATTACATGTACTATGTAGTATTATGGGGGCAGGATTTAGTTTAATTCTCATCGTTAATGCACCCGTACGAAACCGGAGCAAGCAGCTAGTACAAAATAAACTAAAAAATAACTATTTATTTCGCAAACATACGATTTAATAAACATGGAAGTATAATTGTTGTACACAAGAAAATAAAAACAAGACAATATAACAAACCACTTCGTAGGTTTTAAGAACAATATAAATTGCACATATCCATCATTCAACACAAAAAGTAGATGTAACAATACGTTTGTAGCGTTCGTGTAATTCTCTCATTACTCAAATTCTTGTAGCAATAAGCGAAGGTAACTTTTTGTTTCATTTTTTCAAGCTATAAATGATCTTCGCTAACATACCTGACACAATCTTCTATACTAATATTATAAAGAGGTAAAGTTTGTGAGTTTGTGACGTTGTAGGGGGAAATCTCAGGAAGTACTAGTCCGATTTGAAAAATTCTTTCAGTGTTATGTAGCTCATTTATCGGAGAAGGTTATAGGCTATATATTATCACGGTAAGACCGATAGGAGCGGAGCACTAATGAAGAATGTTACAAAATCGGGGTTGTTTT
This sequence comes from Antheraea yamamai, assembly GCA_036509395.1. NCBI lineage: Eukaryota > Metazoa > Arthropoda > Insecta > Lepidoptera > Saturniidae > Antheraea > Antheraea yamamai. Next base: position 7,819,963 of record AP028449.1, on the reverse strand, counting down.
CCTCTTGAGAGCTTCCGCTGCGTGTTAGCGTTAGCCCAAAGTAACTATTCCACGCGGACACAGTCGCGGGCAGAGGCTACTGATATTATAAGTAAAAATCTGTATATACATCAGAAGCGCTTCGACAGCACCTTGTTAAAACTCTGCTAACTTAGCTTATTTTTGACGTCAATCCGCCCGTATCTAATCAACATAAAACTATTTCTTTTTCACCACCGATATTGAGAATATGCCATCTTACTTCCACATTTTATCTAAGACAGTGCGGCGTCTTACTTCGCTACTTACGTATGTGTGCGTTATGGTGCCATTTGCTTTGTCAAAATGTCATGTAGGCTCTCTTTAGTTATAATATCATTGATTGTAAGTACAAAATAAGCTTAAAATTGGATTCTTATACCCTATAATAAACTTAAGCATATATATATTCTATGATGACATGTAGTTGATCCCGACGAGATTGAGTTTGTAGATGGAATACTTGCAAATAAAAAAGAAAAAATATATTTGTTCTCGGTTGAACGAATAACTGAATACAATTACACATACAATTTATAACGAACAGAACAACGAACATTACCCTGATTTCTCTACTGCATTGTAACAGTATTAATAATCCTTCTGCGAAACTACGATTCACAAAGCGAGCAATTATTTCAACAGCATCGTGATACAACTCAAACCCGCTGCGTTTTAAATCAATTCGCTTTTCACATAAACGTACGATCGATCCACTTAGAATATTAAATTGAATCGGCCGTAGCGTATTGTTCGTCCATTAAAGATTATATTTCTGAAGTAGCTGTCACAATTAAAGCTTCAAGCTATCAATAATTCTGATGCAATTATTATATAGACTTTGTTGAGTTTTCTTATCAGGTTTGCTTTTAAATCTTCAAATTTTTAAATCGAGTTGTTTATACATTATTGGTTTTGACATTTGAACACATTCTGACCTGAAATTAAATGATGATATGGCCTAGAATGATACGAGTATAACGCAAAATCTATATCAGGACTGGTTTTCCAATGCAGTGAAGAAAACCTGCTCATTGCAAGATTCAAAACGACGTCGATCATTACGGTGCAGTGTCCGAATTCAGAACTTACATTTAAAACAGGATTAGCATGAAGTAAATCGCTTATTGCCAAGCGGCTGAGTGCCTTAAGCGCTCGTCTTAGTAGTCCGGTGAAGTTGTAAAACCCCGTCAGACCAACCAAAAATAAAAATGAAAAAATTTAAGAAAATTTTGCGTTACTCAAGTTTACCCCATATGTGTAAATAATACATTTTGTGAAACTAGGTTTCTGTTACTACGTTAGGTAGTTATTCCTCAAACCAGAATATTGTAACATATTTATGAATAAGACTTTTGTAGTTACAAAATAATAAATAACATAAAGTACATTTTCAAAAAAAAGTATTAACCGACTTCAATATCAATCAAAAAACCATAAGGCACTAAAAAGCGGAAAATAAATAGTTTATCAAATTAACCAAATTAAATAAAACATATGAATGTGTGTGCTACCTAGAGATGTATTGGAAGTCGGTGCCAACCGAAGTTTCAAATTTGTTCCAGGTAGAAATGTATTACAGAGACGCGAGAGTGGACTTAAACTTTGTACCTACGTAGATGATATGATTTTCGGTTCGCACCGACTTCCAATACATCTCAATCAATTGAAATGGGACCACACGGGAAGTACCAGCTTTCAAATAAAAAAAGAATAATCAAAATCGGTTCACCCAGTCCAAAGTTATGTTATAACAACCATAAAAAAAAAAATACAGTCGAATTGATAACCTCCTCCTTTTTTTGAAGTCGGTTAATAATTTAGAATATTTTTCGTTTCTGACATCGGTAACTATTAGTACATAACATTTTAAAATAAAATAGCAACAAAAGTGTTATCGGAAGCCATTATAAGACGTTGCTTACATAATATATTCTTAAAAATAAATACATAATATATTTTCTCACATTTCGTTCGCAAACAATGGCATGAGACTTTAATAAAGTTTTACGTAATCATTTTAAAGTGTAAATGTTATGACACTTCTTCTTTTTCTTTTTTTTTTGCTGCGGAATTTTCCGTTTCCACTTGAAACTGAGATGATTTACAATGATACTGATTATGATTATACATAAGGCTTTAACTGTCCTTGCGTGACTACCACCTGCAGCTGAATATTTGTCGTTAAGCACCCAAAGGTGTGCTCCGGCAGCAGCACTTAAGAGCATTTTAGTTTAGCGTGCTTATCATCTTAAATCACACCGTCATTTCACATCCGGTGAAAACGTACTCAAATGCAAAAAGACCTATAGAATAAAAAAAGTGTGTGTGTACTTATGTACACGCGTTAGAAGTTATACTTCTTTGGCGTAACAAGATAAAAATCTTTTCAAAAATTTTATATTTCGCCTTGACCTACGTTTGTAGAAAAAACGACACTAACAATAGGAAAAAGGTATTTAATACATTTAAAGTTTTAATACAAAGAAATGCAAACAATAAATACAAAGAAACGAAATGTTGACTATAGCTAACTTCAGGCTGTCGGTTTTTCGTGACGGTGTACGCGCGCATCGTAATAACTTTAGGGTGACGGTTTTTCGTGACGGTGTGCGCGCGCATCGTAAAAATTTACTCTCATCATTTTTCCCTAACGCGCCAAAAGAAATATAACTTCACAAAAGTATCAACATAATCATCAGGCAACTGCCAAAAACCCTTGAAAGCCAGTTACACCACAGAACCGTTTCTCAGGTTGAGATTTTTTTGTAATGGTTAGTTCACCAATATTATAAGTAAAAAGCTGTAGATACGTCGTAAGCGCTTCGACGACGCCTTGTTAAAACTTGGCGAAGAGCTTATTTTTGACGGCTATCCCGTCAATTCACCCGTATCTAAGCAAGATATAACTATTTCTTTTTCACCACCAACATTGAGGATATGCCACCTTACTTTCACACTTTATCTAAGTTAATGTGGTGTTACAATATTACTTTACGTATGTGTGCGTTATCGTGCCATTTGTTTTGTCAAAATATCATGTAGGTAATATATCTACAGCTTTTTAGTTATAACTAGCGGGCCCGGCTGACGTTGTTCCGCCCTGATTATAAAAAAAAACCTTGACAAATTACATAGCAAAACGTTCCTCATGAATCACTTTATTCATTGGTGAAAACCGCTTGAAAATCCGTTCAGTAGTTTTTGAGTTTATCGCGAACAGACAGACAGACAGACAGACGCGGTAGGAGACTTTGTTTTATACTATGCAATGATATCATTGTACTTCACCATCAGCTAATAATGTTACGAATTTGAATTAGTAAATGTAGTTAATTAGTGCACGTAGCGGTTCGAAGTTGCGGATATCATGTTCATATTTTGGTTATATCTCAGTTGACCGTGTGTTCGAATCCTTGAAACGGGGTCGGAGTTTTCGGTGAAGGATTGCATCGTAATGAAAACATAGAATGGTGTCAGGGCTTTTCTAAATCCATCTAACTAACTACCATTATTTAGTTGTAAATCTGTCGCCCGCTCTTGTTCAGTACTTTGAAGCGACTATGGCTTAGATGATAGCGTGTTCGGGTACCACGTCGATGGACATGGGTTCGAATCCTAGCAACCGAGTCGGAGCTTCGTGATGGAACCACAGCATGGCGGTAGGGTTTTTTCTAAATTTGGCCTTGCTATCTACACCTAATTAACACCCTCAAGATGAAAATCGGGAGTTTTTGGCGGAATCTTGGTCTGTCATGTAGTGGATTTTATTTTTTATTCATAATCTTGTGTTACTTGACTCTATATTGTGTAAAATTGGTAGTGTTTTATGTGATATAGTTTGTTTATTGTGCATAAGTGAAGTGAATGGAAAATAATGCCCGTAAAATAGTTCTGAGATGCCACAAAAATTCCATGGAAAGTTCTAACAAGATGGCCACCGTCTTGTTAGTTCATTGAAATGATATCAAGAAACTTGTAATATTGATACTCACTTGACAATGGCAGTAATAGTCTACTAGAAGACCGGACCTATGTCGTATAAATGGAATAGAAGAAGATGAAAATCTGTCGCGAAGCACTTGTTGGTGTTTTCCGGCAGCTGCATTTGAGAGCCAGACCCCCTCTCGGTTTAGAACCTTAGACATAGTATGGTAAGGACTAATTTTGTTTATTAACAATCCAAATGTTATCAACCTATGTCGTATAACCTTGTGTGGAATGATAACTGACGTACAACACTCAATAGACATTAACGTTAGGCGTTCAAGATTCTAGTTTCAATCCTAGTTCGGGGAAAAACATGCCTATGTTATCTATAGATACGAAAATATATTTTTTCCACATTTTCAAGGTACAAGATTACATCTTCAGTCATTACTCACTGCGTCGTGACTTATTATCCGTTATGTATGTAATATATATTTTCACTTTTATTTCAAATAGTAATCAGTTGTGATTTTCATTAAACATTTACTTTTCAATAAAAAAATTCTCAGATGGTACATAGAAACGAAACGAAACAAAAATAACGTATCAACATATGTATATCAAGACCCTTTCACAACTTAAAGGTTAAAGTTAAATATTCAGAGAAGGGTAAGAGAGAAATTTATACAAGAAATGAACACCCGTTGAATAAAATAGTTCGGTTCATGTGACAGGGCTATGTTTAAAAATATGTAAATATATACATGTGAGTACGGAATATAAAATACTTTAGAAAACTTATATATTCTTACACAAATATGTAGGTACCTACCTACCTACCTTACGTTTAACGCATAACGTATATTCTTCATATTTCAATTAAGTGTATTTAGTTCTACTGTTGATCTCAAACCAGTTGATACCCGACACTTCGTCTGCAACATCTATTATCTTACAATTATATTTTATTTGCAGAGGTAAAAATATTTTTTTTAAAAAAGTGTTAACCGACTTCAATATCAATCAAAAACCCATAAGGCACTAAAAAGCGGAAAATAAATAGTTTATCAAATTAACCAAATTAATTAAAACATATGAATATGTGTGCTACCTAGAGATGTATTGGAAGTCGACGACAAGATTTTCGACGACACAATAGCAAGATGGTAGGGCTTTGTCTAAGCCTACCAGGTTAGCTATTACTCTCAAGTTGAAAACCTGTCGCCAATCACCTTTAGGTTTGTTTCGACAGCTGCTCTTGACAGACAATCCTCCTCTAGGTTTAGTGTGCTACCATCTTACATCGCCATTTGTAGTGAATATATCCATATTCAGGATAAAATTTGGGGTGAGCCGTGGCTTTATATGTTTCGTGACTGTTACAAGCTTGCTGCGTCTACTATCTGTAGAGGTGTGCTCTCCAGTCCATCTTACAGAGCTCAGAATCAGGAGCAACTCAATATATGAATGTGGGTTGGGCGAAGGCACTCTAGAACACATTTTTATTATTTGCCCCGATTTAGTATTGTATTGTATGATATTTTACCTAACAATATACCACGTTCGTCTGATTTTGACAACGGCACAGAGGCCTGTATTTTCTACTTTTGTCAATACTCTGGCTAATCTTATATGTTTAAAAAAAATTAAACCTTAACATAACACAATCACTAACGGTAATTATTATGTAAATATATATTTATTTAAGGCATGATGTCTGTAAGTGTTGTGTTTGTCTTTGTGTATCTCAGAGACCTAATCTGGATGGACTAAATTCTATAAAACAAAAATAATACTACCTATAAAGTGACTGTTCCATGACTGACTTAACACTGGTGGAATTCGTATCTATGAAACTCCAATATTAAAAAGTTGAAATTGTACTTTGTGAGTTTGGATATTCGAGATAATCTCTGGTACTACTAATCCGGTTTAGAAAATTCTTACACTGTTAGAAAAGTATATTAAACTACTTTTTATGGTATATATATTTTCAATAATTGATCACAATAAATGTAATAAAAATTAGTGAAATTCTATAATGGCGTGCGTTACTGGAATGATTTGAAATAATGGAATAAGATCCATAGCGAAATTCATTAATGTTAGCTTTACCAAAAAAATACAACACACATATATAAGTCTAATATCTCAGCCAAAAAGATTGTTTATGTTTATGTGAAAAAGAAAATAAATGTTACTAATTACAAATTAGATACTAAGTTATTAGATACAGGTTTCAAGTATACTCTACAAAATTCTTATTAGAAGAAAGAACTAAATCAAAATGAAAATTTCATGGAGATAAAGTTTACTTTTTACGGCATGTTAATTGATGAAGTTGGTTAGAACATAATAACATAGAAACTATAAACCGGTAAATTATTATGTTGTTGCGAGGATAGTAAATGGGGCGCGGAGGTGAGGGTCAAAGAAGCAACCCAGGGGATACCGGGAAGACATTTCATGCCAATATATATAGGATAGTTTGGATTCACAATTAGACCCGGTAGGTGTCCCTACAATCGGATTCTAATAGGTTTTTTAAGATTTTTGCGTTTGGAAATCAAATCGGAACAGGTAATAACCGATTTGGCGGAGACGAAGTTGCGCGGGGCAGCTAGTATTCTATAAAAATGTTATGTTTTCTTATAACAAATATATGTTTCCTTTCAAAATGGACGATTATCAAGCATGACGTAACAATTTCAAACATTGTTTTTAAGTTAAGTAATCTATATTTATCTACTGATAAAATCTTTAACATTATCTTATGATAACTGTACATGAATTTATATCGTTATGGCTACCGAATAGCATTCATTAAGCTGATAGGATAGATAAGAATCACTAATTATTTTATTTTATCATATAAATAATAATTTAGTACTTGTTTATTACATGTTCAGTCAAAAATAGTTAACCCTTCGGCTGATTTTTTTAGACTCAGATCTCAAAGCGGCGGATCGTGTTTTTAAGTAATAATTTTACATTATATCATTTGTTATTGTTGTTTTTGAAATTTTGTAGTATATACGGTTTTTTTTACCTTATGCTCCAAGAATCTGTTGATCAGAGCGTCATTCGTGTGGACAGGTATTGGACAGTACAGATGTTAAGCCTTTTTACACTTTTAACCTTTGATCATAATTTGATGTGGTGTTACCATAAATGGGGATGCGGTCCAAATTAATAACACATCAACTTAGAGAGAGATTGACTGTCAGGCGCAGCTGCCGAAAAACACCTCCTGTAGACGCTTCGCGATAGATCGGATGGAAGCATATGATTTGCCTTTAATTTGGTTGGATACATTCCAGTTTGAATTCCATCATGCAAACAAATCAGTCTTGTTTGAGGACGATAAATCCTGAGCATAGATTTTATAGTGATGAAAATATCCAGTCTGGATAGCTTCTTTAGCAATAAGATCAACAGTTTTATGACCCTGGATCCCTCTATGTCCTCGTATCCGTGCCAGAATTACATAAATTCCTAAACAATGACATTGGTACAAATGGAATTGATTAATTGTACTAACTGATGTTTCATTGCAATATGTGAAACAATGTCAAAAAGTTTCAATAAGAGGAAAAAGCTCTTTCCTTCTTGATACATATAGATTTTTTGAGCCAGGAACACTCTCGAGCGTCCTCAGAATACACCCCTAAATTATTATCACATCTGTTCAGTAGTTTCGGCATGCATAGCGAACAAACATACAAAAATTGATTTTTATATATAAAGATAGCACATATATTAACACGAGTTTATTACTATCTCACTTTTCCCGAATTATCAAATAGAAAATCAAACATAAAGTTAACACGAGCGTATAAGTTCAATGAAGAGTTTTTCGTTTTTTATTGTTCTGTTTTGAAAACAACCAACGCGGCCGTAAGAGCTTATTTATATTCAGAAAATAACACTCTCGAATACAAATAATGGACGGGATAAGCATAAAATCTTTAATAGATGATTCAATATTTTGTTTAACATTAAACCCTACTTTCAAATTAAATTCACAGTTCATGAATTTTATACACTAGTGCTTTTTAAATAAAAATATAATCTCATCAGCATTCAGCTTCACTCACTACTTGTAAAATTGTATTGTCCGCAAAGTAAACATCAACGGTGTTACTACAAAAAAGTTAAATACGTATTGAACCCTGGCCTTAAAAAGGTCTTATATTAAACGCACCGCGGTCGCTGAATGTTCGCCATCTTGCTCTTTTGTCTCGCTTTGGTTACGTTAGGTTAGACTTGCGAAAAAGGATAACGTGAACTTGCCTCGAACGAGCGCGGTGCATTTATTAGGAAACTTTTTTAAACCAAGTCTTTAATACGTATTTAACATTTTGTAATAACACGGCAAATGTTTATTGAAATAAAAATATTTTTAAAAACATAATAATTTAAATCTTCTATATATATATTATAAGAACGTAAATCTAATGGGTCTGTACTTTTAGACTTTTGTGAAAAAAAAATGCTGCAGGTGTCTTGATATAAGTAATAATAATACTTTTCAATTATTTTTAGAAACGTCTGTCTATCTATCGGTCTGTCTGTTTGAACACGCATCACTGTCAAAGTACTGCGTTCACGATAAAATCATAAAGCAGATCCTCTAGGTACATTTAGTCTTAGTTTCATTAAAATCGGTTCCTTCTATCAAAAGATATTGTAATTTTAATGACGACGCGACTTAAGTACGAGAGAAAAGTAAATTGACTTAATACATTCAGAAGATTTTATTAGGCACTGTTTTTATATTAGGTTCCACGCGGACGGAGTCGCGGGCACAGTTAGTGACTAATAATAAATTACCTTTTATTAAGATATGTATGTGTAAAGTAATTTAAAAATATTTAATTACTGTATATTAGACATAAGAAGTTGGGTTATAGGAGGAATAGAATTGTGTTCGTCTGAACCACGAACACCATACAACGTTATTTGTATTTCAAAACTATGTGATACCCGTAACGTCGTTTATCTAGCTAGTAGTATTTTTGCAGTAAATTTAATGTACAAAGGAAAAAAAAGAGTTATGAAAGGGATATAATAACTTCACGTTGCTACACTCAACATTACGATACGAACAACGAATATTAATATCATTAGTGTAATATATATTACAATAGAAAACCACGCAACAGCGGAATAATTGACAACATATAATGAAAACTATAATTTAGCGTATTTTTTATTGATATATAGTCGTTATTGTTATGTATATATATGGTATTCAATATATTATTTTAAATATACTTATATATTTTATTTTAATGTGATATTGTAAATGTTTAAAACTGAGTAACAAAATATAAGCGAAATAAAAATTAGTATATTATCTGTATATTGAATAGGCGAGAATAAAACATTTCAGTACCGTTTTCTCCTGTGTTTGTCAATCGACATTATTTTTTTGTTTAATAAATATTGAACAGTTTCAGTATTATCGATAAGCTTTTTTTGGAAAACGATTTTTTCCTTTTTACGTAAAGTTAAATTTGAAAAATTAAAGAATTTTGGTCGAATTTCGACAACTTAACGACCACTGGTGATACTATACTGCTTGTATAGTAGGAGTATATGAATTCTATACCTCTCAATAATAAAACGGTCTGTTAATAGTCAGAAACGAAAATTAAGTGTTCCATTTCAATTTATATGTCGCAGAGAATTGTACTGAAAATGTTATTTTTTTTTCTTTAATTCTCGGTCATCGACTTGTCACCTGCAGTGTTCTGTTTGGACAGGCCGTCGGCATACGCCAAAGTTTATAACAAAAAGCATTTCGAATTTTAAAATGAAAACCCCCATAAAACATTTTTGGAAGTCATATTTCAACTTATTTTTGTTTGCTAAAATGTAGGTAACATTTGGTCATTATATTATAAAAGCAGAGGGTCAGTAGTAATGTTATATATAATAGGCTAAACGTAGAAACTGTGCTGTCTTTTTTGTATAATCATTGTAAGATTTTCAACAAATCAAACTTGAGGCGATGCTAGCACAGTGGTTAATCTATTTGTACTCCGGATTGACGTAAGATAGAATCACTGCAAATGAGCCGGTAATTTCAGTGAAAGTAAACATTGTAATGAAGCTATAGCATTATCTAGTTCTTTCTTAGCCCACCCGGCTAGTTACCTCCCTCAAGTTGGAGATATGTCACCAAGCACCTGTTATGTCCCGGCAGGTACACTTGTAAGCCAGTCGCCCTCTAGCCTTAGTTAATATTTATCTAACTTCGCTAATACGAAGAAATGTTCTCTATATTTACCGAAAAATCAGCTTTGTTAAAGTTTAAAGTTATTCACTTAACATATTACAACAAAGTACCTCTTTCCTGTCGCCTTGTTATTAAAAGTCTTTAAAACATTTCCAGTATATTCAGCTATTGAAGAAAAATGATTTAAATGTTTTAAAATATTCGAATAGTTCTTAAAAATTTAAAGAATATGTTATTCAATTTGTTCCCGTCCTCTCCTTTTCATAACCGCGCCACGCGCGCTGGTCTTCGGAGCCACAGTTTTACGGTAAATCCTATCTGGGCACGAACTAATAAGTTCGCAACGTCTTATTTTTGCCGTACCGTGAAGCTGTGGAACATTCTCCCGGCCAGTGTGTTTCCTCCTTCCTATGATATGGGGTCCTTGAAGCGCAACGTGATGAGATACTTACGCAGGCCGGCATGACGGCGGCGACCGACGATGGATAGTATGTCTTTTGGTGGTCGCAATTGTTTTTGGATTGTACTTTGCTTACCATCAGGCACAGTACAGTCATTTTGCCGAGCTAATATATATACTAATATATAAAGCTGAAGAGTTTGTTTGTTTGTTTGTTTGGTTGAACGCTATGATCTCAGGAACTACCAGTCCGATTTGAGAAAATCCTTCCGTTTTAGATAGCTCATTTATCGAGGAAGGCTTTAGGCTATTTGTCGTCACGCTAAGACTAATAGAAACAGAGCACCAATGAAAAATGTTTCAAAATCGGGCACTTTTTTCCTTTTGAGAGATTTCGTTAGCGTTAGTATTATATACGTTGCCATGGTAAGGTGGTAAGTTTCTATCGCAAACATTTTCAAAGTTTATTTTGTTTTCCTATTCAAAAAGTTTATACTACTTTTATTTCCAATTGTTTATTTGTTCTCTATTACGTATTATAAAAATAAAGTTTGTGTATGTACAATTAAAATAACAACTTTTTGATGAATGGATATGGGTACAAATGGCCAAAAAAAATTTTTTTATACTTTGTCTATATTTTTAGATTATTATATTTTGTCTGTTTGTTTGTTTGTTCCGGGTAATCTCTAAAACGGCTGGACCTATTTTAACGGGAATTTTACTTTTTACTGCCAGATAACCGAAATTATAGCGGTTGACATATTCTATTTTATTTGTCCGCGGCTTCGTCCGCATTGCTATTTCCAAAATGGTGGGACCGATTTTCACGGGATATTCACTGGTAGATTGCAGACCTCATAAAAAGTAATTTAGGTTTTTTTCAGCCGCAGTGGAATAACCGAAATGCTTGAATTAATTTTCACGGGACTTTCACTGGCAGACTACTAACTAATGAGCTATTTTATTTTAAGGTAGCGGGCTCGGCAGACGTTGTCCCGCCCTGATAATAAAAAGAAAACCTTGACAAATTATACCTAAACCTTTCCCATGAACCGTTCTACCTACTGATGAAAACAACATGAAAATCCGTTCTGTAGTTTTTGACTTTATCGCGAACAGATAAACAGACAGATCAGAGGACTTTGTTTTACACTATGTAGTGATGAACTGTTACCTATGCATTAATTCGTGTGAAATTGATCAAAAATAATTTGTTTACTGTAAACAAGCGCGTGAGACGTGCGCTGTACTGGACTCCAAGAATAAATGTATGTAATTTGAATTATATTATCATTTTGATCAATTTGGCGGCCATTTTGTTTTATTTACCGCGTTTGCACCTACAAAACTCAGTTTTTTTTTTCGAACTGACTATGCTATTAGCTTTGTGGCATTTACGGCTTCACCGAACTACTATACATAACTCAGTGATTATAGCAACGTATAATAACACAATTATATTGACAATATGGGCATGTTATATCTATATAATAAATAATTTAACACAAATTGTTCGATAATGTATAGTTTAAAATTTTCATTACTTTCTTATATAGTGTTAGTGAGCATCGAGGGTGGTATATAGTAGGTTAAAGTTCCAGGTATGTTGCTGATGATAAATCCCACCCCATTCGATATACTATTCGTATTCATATATCTAATGTACACGTAACATAATACAGTAGATGGCGTGCGTGTCGTAGTTACAAATGTTTTTGAAGAAGCATTTCTGTAATGTACACACCTACTTACAATTTTACATTTCTTTAATACATTTAAAAAAAACGCGTGCGGAGCCGCGGGGGACAGCTAGTAAAAAATATACGTCTAAAACTTTCCAAGCGTTTTAAAAATTAGTAGACTTATTATAATGACGATCTCAGCTCTCTATTTATATGTACAATGATTTTATCAGAGTGAGAACCGCTGAAAATTCTAATTCAGCATTTCGTCTACTTTATCAAAATACCTAATCGCCCATTATCAAAACATCTGCTGGCACAAAATATATCTGGCTCACATCCTATCCACCGGAAACATTTTATAAATAGCGAATGAAAGATTTATAAACTGAGTAATATAAATTTAATACATATTTATTTTCCATTTTAAATTTATTTTTCATTGTTCTCGGTAAAATCGGTAACAGTGTATGCACAGAAAATATCGCAAATATAAAAGAAAATTTAATAACCCAATAAATTTCCAAGCATACGCGCCTTATGATGTTCGAAAACGACTGAAGTATGCTTTTCGAGATTAAAAAACTGTGAAGCCACTAACAGTATATCAGTTTTAATTTTATTTACAGCAGACACCCTACACCCTTTATTATTGGTTACCGATGCTTTTAATCTTCATTTCTTTTCCCCTCCCCTTTTTTTAAAAATATTTTTTGTAGAATTTTGGATGGGGGGAGAAAATTTTTTTATTTTTTCTTCCTTTCTTCCTTCTTTTTATTTGATATATTTTTCCCAAATTTTTTTAGAATTTTGAAAGCCATTCTTCTTTTAGGTTTAATATAAATTAACATTTTGTTCTTCCTCCCCCCTTTTTTTAGTTAAAACTGTATTTAAATTTAATTATTAAATACCAATAATTAAAAAAAAACTTAACTATAGTCCTTGTCAACCTTTGTGGTCGCTCTGAATATAGCCGTAAGTTTGGGCTTGCGCGTAATATAGTCAAGATGTTAATACAAAACCAGTTAATGTATTTATGTAGGAATCTAAAATTGGCATTTATTTATCCTTAAGTTGCTTCGATGTTATACATATAATATAACTAGTATCTCCCCGCAACTTCGTCCGAGTGGAATATATAGTTAGTTACTTTGGGCTAACGCTAACACGCAGCGGAAGCACTCAAAAGGAAAAAAAACATCGACTTTGAAACATTCTACATTGGTGCTCCGCTCCTATTGGTTTTAACGTGATGACATATAGCCTTCCTCGATAAATGAGTTATATAACATCGAAATAATTTTTCAAACCGGACCAGTAGTTCCTGTGATTAGATCGTTCGACAAACAAACAAACCGTCCAGCTTTATAATAATAGTATAGATACGTATAATATACCTAATTTGTGATCCCTGAAACTGTATTCAGGGTGGTAAAATAGTTTAACGAGAGGATTGTAGTAGTTAGATAAGCACATTTGACAAAATAAAATGCAGTCCAAATAGAATCCGGATAAAACACACGGAAAAAATAGGTCCCATGAAATAACAAAACAGTTTCACGGGAACGAAATCGCAGACGCCGAGTGATCTAAAAATAAATATTCAAGTATTTTATGGGATATAAATAAATCGAGAGAATCATATAAATACCAATGAATGGACTTTTCATATATCAAAATGTAACACCGGATCAAATACGACGATACAATGAACAATAGAGATGGCAGTTTGCGACACTTGTCATATGACAATACCAATTCAGAATTCCATTGTTAACGCGAGACGCGATAATTCAAAACTCAAATAATATGGAAATGAAATGGTCGATTTAAAATATGTAAATGTATTTTTAAACGGCTCTTCGGATTATGCTTCGGTTATATGTATTTTTTATAGTAGATTTTTTCCTAATTTTGTTTTTGAAGTGAAATCTTTAGGCGTATTGAACACTTTTTGGGTGAACAAAAATCATGGAACTCGCGTCATCGTCACCGAACGCTTTCCACGAGCAAAGCATGAACGCTTTATCAAGAGTAGAGTGAATAGGCATCTAGTGGGTAAGTGCGATACATCGTCGGCCTCAACGTCACTTACCGTCAGGTGAGATTGTGGCAAAAACCTTGAAATTCGCGTCTTTGTCACTATACGCTTCCCATGAGCTATATGTATACTGTTTTATTATCAGGACGGGACAACGTCCGCCGGGCCCGCTAGTTTTAAATAATTCAGACTATAATTAATTTCAAAATTCCAAAGAGAACACAATTATTCCATTGTTTTGAGTTTTCATCAGTTATGACTGCTTCGATTTTTTTGTATTTTTGTATATTTATATTGTGCTCTATATATTTATATTGTTTGTATAAGGTAACAAAGGTTAGTCAGTTATGATTTAGATGCAAGTATAAAAGAGAGTCATAGTAAATTCCTTATATAGATTATACCAACTGGGTGAAATGTTGTTCAAAATCTAAAAAAGTACTCGATAAGGGATATTCCGTATTTGTTTCATATTTAGGTTTATGAATTTCTAGTAATAATATTAAGTATTTAATATTCCGATAAAAAAATATACATTTAACTCCTTCAACTTTTAGCCTTATTCTTGTCTTTTTCAGTTTTTTTTTTGTTTAAAATATTTTAAGTAAAAAAAAATGTGGTGTGGCTGTGTCACGACACGGCCGTTTGTTGTACGTGAATACGTCTCGTAACGGACGATATTTTCTATATAAATTATTATTACATATTTATATATGTCATAAGAAGTCCTCCAGGTTTCCAGGTTTTGTTTATGATGGCAACTGTTCAGGGGTTCAGGAAATAAATCAACCTAACAAATAATTATTATTTTATAGCTTTATTAATCATAGGTCTGTGTGATCCGCTCGACCGCATTCATTTTTTTAACATATAACAACATACAATCCTTCTAAAGAATATTTCACCTCTATGTTCATTTTTAAATTAAGAACGTACTATATATCTATCTTCTATACGTCTATACATATAATAAAGATGTAAATCTAACGTGTCTATACTTTTTCGATTTTCGTGAAAAAAAATAATGCTGGTGTCTAGGAATGAGTAATAAAATACATTTCAATCATTTTTAGAAATGTCTATCTGTTTGTATGAACACGGATCACTGCTGTACTGGGTTCACAGTAAAACCACATCAAGAAAATTATAAAGCATATCGTCGAAAATAACTTAGTCTTTGTTTCATTAAAATTGGTCCACTCTATCAAAAGTTATTGTAATTTTAATGACGACGCGGCGTAAGTACGGGAGAAAAGTAGATAAGTAAATGGACTTAATACATTCAGATGACCTTATTGATCACTGTTTTCTACATAAGGTTCCACGCGGACGAAGCCGCGGGCAGAGCTAGTATTTTATAATTGTAATTACTGTTACTGGTATGTTCTGAATTTAAATTGCTTCGTTTGAACTTTGAAAATAAATAACAAACCTTCATGTATTATTCGTTTCCTAGAAGATAATTAGACCGTAGACACAATCGTCGCGGTCTCCGAAGGGGTCGCAATCACAAAACTTAATTGGCTTTTCATTCGAGTGTAATTATAACGACTATTTATATCGTACAGTGGCCCATTGGACGTGTAATTAATGTAATGGAATGTACAATTAGTTGTTGTTCTTTAAGTCTTAAGACTTTTTCATATTATGTACAAAAGATCATGTTTTTGGTTATACGACGAAATGACATATTTTTTAATGTGTTTTATCGTTACCTCGCCTCTAATCTATGATTATAATCATTAGGACTGAAACACAGTGCGGTAAGGACACTCCTATGACTCTCATACTGCATAGTAATTTCTAAAATTTCACTAACCAATTCCGCGGTCCCGCATTTTTCTTTGCTTTAGTTCATTCGCCACTAATATTTAATAATTTATAAATGTGTTAATGATAATTTTTATAGGCTACTATTTTTTTGAAACTTGTGATGTATGTGTACGAAATTTCATCAATATCGGTTGAGATTATTTAATTTATTTACCCGCATTGATCGATTTTGTAGGTAATTATTTGATAGGGGAAAAACTTATGGGTTCGCGTCACCGATGACATCGACATTCTCGTGACGTATTAAGCTTGCGTCAGACTAGCGACGCGTAGTATAATGGCCTCTGTACGTGTAAAATTGATATTTTGTATTCAGCTTGTGTAGCCCACCATATTATTAGATCATTAATAAACTATATAAAAATTGTATATAATTATTGCTCCGAATTCCAATAGATGTGAAAACCAGACCAATATTAATAATATGAATTTACAAATAATGTATTTCAAATCATTCAGACTATAATTGATTTAAAAATTCACAAGTACACAGTTATTCCATTGTTTTGTGGTTTCACTTTTGTCGGCATGACTTGACTGATTCCCTTTTTTTATTAATTACGTAAAATA
This sequence comes from Antheraea yamamai, assembly GCA_036509395.1. NCBI lineage: Eukaryota > Metazoa > Arthropoda > Insecta > Lepidoptera > Saturniidae > Antheraea > Antheraea yamamai. The sequence continues at coordinate 7,803,242 of AP028449.1, read as the reverse complement.
CACTCCTAAGTAATTTTATGTGAACTTAATTTACTTTTGATCTCATAACTTTCCATAACTTGAGTTAAAATTTTATTAAAAAAATTGGTTGTCTGTAAATTCGGTTTACGAACTATAACTTTACGTGATAACGACTCGGATGCATCGGCCGTTGGAGTGGAAGAGAGATAGATGCGTTACAAAGCGAATGCTTTGGCCGACCGCACCTCTCTATCGCTTGTTCCGCGCTATCGCTTGCACGCTCGGCTCAGACGGAACGTGACACTGTTTCGTGCGTGCAGCCGGCATTCATAGATTTATAAGACGTTATCACGTCAAAAAACAATCGTGTAAATTGATTCGGTGAGTTTTAAGTTACAAATACGTTAAATAATAAACAAACATTGCCTTTTATAATGTGTTAAACAAACCTCTTGAAATAAATAAATAAGGGCGGGAATAAGAAAAAGTTAAGCCATTAACGTGTTGTGACACTCGTAAATCATAATTAATATTCGTTTAACTGGAATTTAGGATACTTTAAATTACCAACTGTTTACACAAGCGATGAAAGGTTGAATTATGGGTGTGTTTGTTCTGCTTACCGCACAACAGTTACGCCGCGGCTTACAGATAAATTAACAAATTAATTATATTCTCATTGGAATAATTTTAATTTATGAATGAAAATTGACGAAACATTATCGGCCCAACATTATAAATTACTGTCTAAAATTGTTTTTATGAGTTATCTGAGTTATTTCGTTTCCGTAGCATTTAATTCATTAGTATTATCAAGTAATATTTGAGAACTCTATGATTTTATTTTTATTTAGTACTAGCTTCTGCCCGCGATTTCGTCCGCGTGTAATACCTACTCCGGCCATAAGTTCTGTTATAAATGAACATGCATTTTTTTTAATGAAGTAATGTAATATTATTAAAATTTATACCTACATATTTATTAGTCTCAGCAAAAAATAAAAAGTATTCTATTCGAAATGGCCATCTTTGGCTTTTATACAGGCCTTCAATCTGTTTGGCCACGAATCTATGGATTTACCATAGGGAAATTTCGCCACTGCTTGCTCTAAAGATTTTTAAGAGACTCAATGTCGCCGTGTTTTTTTGAGCAGGCCATGTCCTCTAAAACTGACCATAATTTGAAGTCTAAAGGGTTGAGGTCTGGGTTAGATGAGGGCCAGTCTTCAGCTCTTATAAAGTCCGTAACGTTGGTTTCAAGCCAGGCTTGAGTAGTTCGTGCCTTGTGACCAGGTTCACAGTTCTGCTGGAAAGTCCACGGTATATTTTTAAAAAGTGTATTGCTGAGGGGTTTCACAGCATGATCCACGACTGTATCTTGATACACTTTGGCTGAACTTTTCACTCCTTTTTCACAAAAATGTAGTTTTGTGACTCCTTGATAAGACACGCCCCGCCAAACCATCACTGACGCAGAATGATGACCACTTTGTACCTTTCCAACCACTTGAGCAGCTTCTTTAGAACTGTGAGCGTACACTTTATCATTATGCTTATTGTAGTGTTTATCGATCGTGAAATTTTTTCATCGGTAAAGAGGATATTTCTGTGCCTTTCACCTGCGTATCGCGACAGAAGGTGTTTTGATCGATCCACTCTCTTTAATTGTAAAGATTGATTTAGGGCATGTCCTGTATATCGACGATAAGCACCGAGCTTCAGGTCTTGTTTTATAATACGCGACAGAGTCCTAGCGGGAATCTTTATTTCTCGCGATAAGACTTTTTGCTTCCTAATGGGGTTTCGACGAATTCTGGCTTTAACAGCATTAACAGCCTCTGTAGTTCTAACAATACGCGGCCGCCCCAATCTTTTCTGGTCTCCGACAGAGTAAGTGTTGCTGTATCTGTTGATAGTACGATATACGAACATACAGCTGATACCAAGGTTTTGAAGTGTCTAGAACATAACCGACGGCTCCATACGCACGTTGTGCAAGGCGATCACTGCAATCCTATTTTCTGTAACACCCCATTCCATATTGTAACTTGATAATGAACACGAAAAATATGTGAGATGGCTCAAAATCGAAAGAAGTTTTTAAAATAATATAGGTACGTGTTCCAAATTCAAAATAATTAAAAAGTTGAAAAAAAGAAAGGTTTCTATGGCCAGAATCGTTAGTTACTTTGGGTTAACGTTAGCATACAGGGGAAGCTCTCAATAGGAAAAAAAACCCGATTTTGAAACATTCTTCATTGGTGCTCTGCTACTATTGGCCTAAGTGTGATAACATAACACTCCCTATAAATGAGCTATCTAACACTGAAAGATTTTTTTCAAATCGGACCAGTAGTTCCTGAGATTAGCGCGGTTAACCAAACAAACCCTCCAGATTTATAATATTAGTATAGATTACTGCTCTTCTCTCGTACTTACCTCGAGCCGTCATTCAAACTACAATAGCTTTTGATAGAGTGGACCGATTTTAATGAAACAAAGACTAAGTTATTCTCGAGGATATGCTTTATGACTCTCTTGATGAGGTTTTATTGTGAACACAGTACTTTATCAGTGATGCGTGTTCATACAAATAGACAGATAGACATTTCTACAATTGTATTTTATTACTCATTCCTAGACATCTGCAACAAATTTAATGACGAAAATCGAAAAAGTACAAACACGTTAGATTTACATTCTTATTATATGTATAAAGATATATAGATGTATATAGATTATTTTCCTTAGAATATTAATCAAAATGAATGTACATATCATAAATATTTATCAATTATCAAGAAAGAACTAGCAAACCTATCAGATTATTGAGCCGCCATTCCATTCAACAGTGCTACTGAATTAATCGGAATTATTTATCAAAACAACTTTTATATACATTCGTTCATCGATGAATGAAATTCATATTATATACTAGCTGTTCCCGCGACTTCGTCTGCGTGGAAGCTTATGTAAAAAACAGTGATTAATAAAGTCATCTGAATGTATTAAATCCATTTACTTGTCTACTTTTCTCTCGTACTTACGCCGCGTCGTCATTAAAATTTCTTAATGTAAAATATTAAGTAAACTTAGTGTATTTCAAAATTTCATTTTGTAACCCTGTTTGCTCATTGTCAGACTAAGCATGCAGTCTACACCTCTAATTGCGATGACACTTACAGTTACAAATTGTGCGTGTCTTATTTTAATAATGATCAGTGTACATTGTGTTGGTGTTCAATAAATAAATAAATAAATAAAAAACTACAATAACTTTTGATAGAGTTGGATCGAATTTAAGGAAACATAGACTAAGTTACTCCCGAGGATATGTTTTACGATTTTCTTGCTCAGGTTTTATTGTGAACACAGTACTTTAGCAGTGATGCGTATTCATGCAAAAAAACAGACAGGCATTTCTAAAATTGATTGAAATGTATTCTATTACTTATTCCTAGACACCTGCGACAATGTTTTTCTCGAAAATCTAAACAGTACAGACACGTTAAATTTACATTCTTATTATATGTATAGATTAATCCACATCATGTTACTGCTACTGTTAGCAACAATATTATTATGTTTTCTTTCTATTTGTTTTTATTCTGTTTTCACAATTTACAGGTAGCCTAGAATAATTCTGATCATCAACACTATAGAATGTATAGCTAAATAAACATAATCCTTAAGGATTTCAGATCATACCCTATGTAAGTAAAATTATTTTAAAATAGATTAGCAATACAAGCTTCGCGTGTACAGATAAACAATAAATGCAAATGGTTTCTTTTTAATACGTTTTGAATAATAAATACGTTGCACGTATTACATACAGTACTTAGCTAGTTAGTAGTGTATATACCTAAAGACACGAGGCAATCAACAGACTGGGAAAGCCTCTCTCTAACAGAACATACAATGATTAATCCACCGTGGAAACCCACATGCTGGAGTGAGGTATCGCGGTCAGGTAGTACTTACAGTGTATCTATACTCTAAGAAATGTCTGATTTCGTGAATACAGTCCTAAATATGATATACCTATTGATTGGATTGAGCTTCTTATATAAAACATTGCATGTTAAATAACTGATTGTCCTTTTCTACCTTCTTTCCTTAATACACCGCATATATACCCAACATACGCATACATTTCAACTCACTTAAAAGCCCAAGCATAAAAGTGTAAGTGTACTTATGTACACGCGTTAGAAGTTAAATTTCTTTGCCGCAAAAAGATAAAAATATTTTCAAAAATTTTATCTTTCGCCTTGACCTACGTTTGTAGAAAAAACGACACTAACAATAGGAAAAAGGTATTTAATACATTGAAAGTTTTAATACAAAGAAATACAAACAACAAAAACAAAGAAACAAAATGTTGACTATAGCTAACTTCAGGGTGTTAGTTTTTCGTGACGGTGTGCGCGCGCATCGTAATAACTTCAGGATGTCGGTTTTTCGTGACGGTGTGCGCGCGCATCGTAATAACTTCAGGGTGTCAGTTTTTCGTGACGATGTGCGCGCGCATCGTAAAACTTCAGGGTGGCGGTTTTTCGTGACGGTGTGCGCGCGCATCGTAAAAATTTACTCTCATCATTTTCACTAACACGCCAAAAGAAGGCGAAGTTAAAGTATATTACTTCAAAAACTAATACAGAATTAAATGCATCTGTATCTAGACCAGGGATTCACAAATTGGGTTCGTCGGAACCTAGGGGTTGCGTAGAATAGTCATCTGCCAAATTTATATTTATACCAATAACAAATACAGGTCAAGATTGGATGCTACCCCAGATATACGCATACAATTGTCGGAAATAATACCGAACTATAAAACAATTATTCATAACACAGTAAAACAATGTCTTTTTTCGCATTAAAACTATAAATTAACAATAATGTATTTCAATTATATTACTCATTTCTTTAAAGAATATTCTTATACAAATTTCAATGCTGATTTGTAATCATTTGATATGGGGTTCCATAAAATAATATTTGTTCGGTGTTCCGTTATCTTTAAAGTTTAGGAACCCCTCATTTAGACTGTGTAATTAATACAATAAGTTAGATTAGTTACATTAATTAAGAACTTAGACATCTTTGGTGACTTGTTGTGCATCTTCAAAGAGAAGGCATTATTCTTGCTGAGAGTCATAGGTTTTAATTCCTAAAAAAATATAAATTATAACTTTATAATGTTTCTATTTTGTTTTTGTATTTCTGAATCTCTATACTGAATATGTTCATTATGCAATATTTCCTATTCATAATAATAGTTATTTATGATATTATCAGCTTCATTTAGTTTACATTCTATTTTCCTTTGTAATATTTCTATTGAAAAGGTTTATGTGTTGTGGTAGTTTTAAAGGCCAATGTGCTTATAAATAGTTCGTTTATAGTGTTAATTCATCTTTAGTGTATTGGCCATTAGCTGTTCTAGATAAATAAATATCAGATTGAGGGGGTATAATTTAAAAATGAAAAACTAGGTTCTGCCCGCGACTTCCTCCGAGTGGAATAGTTACTTTGGGTTAACGCTAACACGCAGCGAAAGCTCTCAAAAGAAAAAAAAACCTCGATTTTGAAACATTAATTGGTGCTCTGCTTCTACCGTGATGATTGTAGCACATAGCCTTCCTCGATAAATGAGCTATCAAACACTGAAAGAATTTTTCAAATACGACCAGTTTTTCCTGAGATTAGCGCGTTCAAGCAAACAAACTCTTCAGCTTTATAATGTTATATATATATTAGTATGGATATGTAAAAAGAATTTATTTTCACAACTAAATCTTAAAAAAATCTTATAGCAAAATAATAGACACGTGATTTAAAAAAAAATTAACCCTAAAAGGTTCTCCAATAAGTAATTTCCTAAATATATTCCCATTACAAAAGAGCACCTAGCAATCGTTCCAGATTGCGAAGCCCACATCATTTTTTACACTTTATCGGTGAAATAAAAAAGCCTTTCTGCCATTAGTACGAGTGATCAATCAAAATCGTGCAGACACCTCGGTGACCGGCAGCATGCTGATGGTTCCGACCTAGTTATTTCATGTTCGTGTTATAGTGTTATATTTCCAGCATTAACTACGAGGAATAACTTATTTCAGTTGGAAAACGATGACTAAATTGTTTAAAATAAGTAAATAGAACCGAAATCAAATATGGAAAGAATGCGAACACACAAATATATCGATAAACTAGCGGATACCCGCCTGCTTCGTTGTGCATCAAATAAACTTTTAATTTTATTTAAATGGGAAAAAGTATATAGAATCGAAAAACATCGAATGTTCATAAGCCTATGCTGATACGTTCAGTAGTTTTCACCTGATATAGCCCCAAAAACAACTGTATTTCCATTGTATAGATATTTGTTTTGAAGTAAAAGGCGCGACGAGGAGATAACTGGACGACAATGCAACGGAAGTCCGTTACGGCAATATGGCGTCACGTTTCTGTACCATCCAGTTTTTAAATATTTTTGATTTTGTCAATAAATAGTTTATAAACAAATCAATCAAAAATTATTAAATTGAATAATAATAAACATCATACAATAGAATTAATTATGTATACATGGGCGCGCAACCGTGCTGCCATCTGGTTTTAAGGTAAGTAAGTAACAAATTAAATAAAAACTTCATTATCTGTAGTGCCATTTATCAGCTAATTTGGAACTTAAATAGCAGTGGAAATATTATTAGCAACTCTTTGTTATAAAGTAAATAAAATATAGAAAAGTACGCAAAAAATTAAATTGTCATTTGATGTATTTATTTTTTACTTAATCGCCATCTCTTATAACGCCAAAGAAGTTTTACTTCAATCGCGTGTGACGGTTACACGCACTCATTTTTTTTAATGGTTTGTACAATATATATGCATTATGTAAATGCTTAAGTGCTATATTTAGAAACTATAAAACTCTGATCTTAAGATATCCTACAATTTAGATGAGTTACAATTTACTTTTTCAATTCTTCATAAGTTTTTGAATTTGACTACGATCTCAAATGATATTAAATAATAATGTTGTCCAAAATGTTTCGGCTCATAATGAGTATCTTGCCGGCTCTTCTCGACTACTGGATTGTTTGTCCGAACCTGTGGTAGTTTTAACGTTCATAAGTGCCTTCTTTTTTATATCATAGGGGGCAATCGAAGAGGTGGGTCACCTGATGTTAAGTGATCACCACCGTCCATAGACACATGCAACAGCAGGAGAGTCGCAAGTGCGTTGCCAGCCTTTGTTTGTGGGTGGGTGAGGAGAGGTGGGCTTCGGGCGCTCTCACTGACCGAACGAAACGCAACAATGCAAGCACTGTTACATCACGTGGGTGTTTCTATGGGTCGGATGGTAGTACCCCCGGTGAGCCGACCCATTCATGCTGAGACCAGTAATAGCTTCAGCGTGACAATACTACCCACTACCTTTTCAAGGCCTAAATTAAATAAAATATTTTTGATTTGTTTTTATTTGATTTGATGGTAATCATGCTAAACCTACTGGTTCTTAATATACCTGCTGGAATATCCATTGGTGTTTGGCGAGAAATTTTTTACTTGACCATGATAGCTAGACGGACTCGGAAAAATGTATATCAATTTAAGTTAATTATATCTATTCCAGTTTAGTTTCTAGTTAAAATGATTTCTAGTTTAGTAAGGACAACAGGAAAACAATTTCGCAACGATAACGCTTCCATTCGTACTCACGTTCATACTTACCCTCTATTGGTGTCTTCAGACAGGAATACTTGAGAGTAATTCCGCTTAAAGATTTAGCATGTTACTATCTTGGGTCATAAATTCTACTAAATAAAGAAAGCTAAATTAGACTAAGTGACGTTTAGAGTTAAATAAATAATGACAAGGCAAAATGTTTTAGGAAAGACACACATGATGATGAACGTAAATATATTATAATAGAAGGTCATTTGCACACATGATGCGGCATTTTCGGAGCCAAGTGATCTATATAAATGGCATTTATCAAGATTACATTAAGTTACTGCAAAATTATACGCCTTATCAGTTACCATAAAGGTTTTACATATTTATTACGTTAGATTTATTTATAGACATCTCATTTTGAACCGGTACTTCATATCTGACAAAAACACGGAACTAGATAAGTTATTCTGTTCTAAAGAATCTATACATCTTCTATACATATAATAAGAATGTAAATGTAACGTGTCTGTACATTTTCGAATTTCGTGAAAAAATTGTAAGTGTCTAGGAATAAATAATAGAATACATTTCAATCATATTTAGAAATGTCTGTCTGTCTATTTGTCTGTTTGTATGAACACGCATCACTGCTAAAGCACTGGTTTCACAATACCACCTCAACCAAATCATAAAGCATATCCTCAGGAGTAACTTAGTCTTTGTTTCATTAAAAGCGGTCCACTCTATCAAAAGTTATTGTAATTTTAATGACGACGCGGCGTAAGTACGAGAGAAAAGTAGACAACTAAATTATATATTCAGATGATTTTATTAATCATTGTTTTTTACAAAACTTTCCACGCGGACGAAGTATACAAATATAGATGATACTTGACGTCACAATAGATGCACTGTACTCTTTGATAACGTTTTGTCCTCTCAATATACCTAATATTAATTCAAAATAATAATGCGAACCCATAAATCTCACTGCTGGATCAAAGACCTCTTCCCCAGAAAAGATATTGACATAATTACCACACAGACCCCCGATGTCTTGACGATTTGAAACGACAAGGAATCCATAATCCTATTTCTTCATCGCATATGGTGATACTGTGAGAACATTTCTTAAGCTTCCTCAGGATGTGTTTAATCACCGTCAGTGGGCGTTGACGTGGTGATTGTGACGAAAAATCATTCTTTAAAAACTAAAAGTTCTAATAATCTTATACAAACTAGTATTACGAAACAACTTATAGTCGGTCAGTCAGGGAAACCAATTAACACTCTGTAGCCACTGTGACTATTTAATCGGGCAGAGCTTACAATAACTTCAAACTAAAAGTGCCTCCCGGCCAACGACATCTTGTCATTTATAGGCCGAACTATGTAATCGCGTGATGCTAGTGTCGATGATCCGGTCGCACCTCGGACTTATTGTAGCGGGACCGAAAGTACATAATACGTCCGTATAAATCATTTGAATAGCATTTTAATTAGTAAAAATATTATAAAGACATGTTTTCAAGGGTACAGAATACAAAGTAGGGTACTGTAAACCAAGAAAAAAGTAATGTTTATGGGCTAGATCAAATCTACATCACTTTGGTAATCAAGTCGTCAAATCACCCATACATGTTACCCATATAAACTATTAGAAGATTAGACATCATAAAATGTTCTTTCTGTAACTCATACATAATCGTTCGGTGCTAACAGATATCGGGCGAGTTCGCTACGTCAGAGAAACCCAATGTAAATAATTACGTTAGACATGTTTGCACATTACGGTATCAAAATGTATGTATATAAAGGCGATTGCATACTAAAATTATTTGGATATTTATTTATATTGTGTGTGTGGTACTTGCCCACTACCCCATATCTTCCCATGAGTATCGTAAAGTGCGAGGTAGTACTGACCCTTTATAACTTTCTCACCGTGATACTGTACCATGATACTGTGCGAGTCCTTCTTCGGTTGTAACGGTTCCCGTTGCACTGAGTTCAGAAGAACAGAAATAACTATGTGCACCTGTGTCTTGCGCGTACACTTGTGCACTTTAATATATTCTGCCGATCTGACCACTTTCATTACTGAACTCCGAGCGCGGAAAGATCCTGTGTTTTTATCGCCATTGCCGAAATAGATGGGAACAATAATAATCATCATCATTTGAATAACGTTCATCTTTTACAGGTGTTGTAAACGGAAAAAACAATTATTCTATGCATTGTACTATTCGTCACTAGGTGGCGCTGTAGCGTATCAGTTTTTATACCGTTTAGATTTCTGTAATAAAAATAGGTGTATTTATATAATTGTACAAATTAATATAGAAGCGATGATTACTTAGTTGGTAGTGTGTTCGGACAGGCACCACGTCGATTCGTAGGTTCGAATCCTTATGACTGTGCTTTCAATGAAGGAAACCATCGTGATGGTTTTGCAATAGCATGAAGCTAGGGCTTTTTAGAAGTCTCCCTGGCCAGCAGGTACACACCAACAGGTAATTGGCGACAGATTTTAAGCTTAAGGGTGGTACTTAAGCATAAAATCTGTCGCCAATTACCTGTTGGTGTGTTCCAGCAGCCGCAGTCAGTCCCGTGTATGTCAGTATGTCAGTCAGCTAGCATGTTTACCATATTAGACCACATGAGATTGTGGTTAAACGTTAAAAGTTTTTTTATACTTTGCTAGAACTACTAAATAGAACTACTAGTTTTTTTATACTAAATTATAAGAAATATAAATTACTTTAGTAAATATTAACAAACACAAGAAAAGCCGTTGCCACAGCTAAATTAATATAATTGAGGGAAATATACTGATGTTAAATATTAATGAGAAAATTTAATATGATTTTTAAATGAAAAAAACTATATCTGCATTGAGCGATAAAAAAATATCGGTAGGGGAAAAACTTATCGGCCGCGTCACCGATGACGTCGACGTGCTCATGACGTATAGCGCTTACGTCAGAGTACCGACGCGTAGTATAGTAGCCTGTGTACATATAATATTAACATTGAAGTGAAACTTGTAATGCGACTTCCAACAAGGTTGCGTTAAACGATTAACGCTACTATGGAGGGGGTATGAAAGCACTGTTGCGTTAAACGTTCACTGCTCCTGGGGAAGGGGAATAGAAAGAGATGGAGCAAGAAAAATAATCAAACATTTCGTATCTTACTTTAGTTATCATAATCCGATTGCAAATGTTATAGATTTGGATATTTCTCCACTCGAAAATAATAATTAAAAAATGCGATCAATTGTGAATTGTAAGCAATTTTAATAAAGTTTGTCTTAAAGAAACAATATGACTTCACTAAAAATGTATTTCTACCGCTTCCTATTTTCATTTCCACATTACGAAGTTTTACTTCTTCCGCGCGGAGGGACTCCACGCACTATTTTTTTATATTGACTTACTATTCCTACAAGTGTCAGTACACGTGAAAACCAGACTAATGTTTATGATTTCAACTTACAAATTATGAAATTGGAATTTATGTCAATTCCATCCAAAACGTTTAAAATAAGCAGCATTTTAAATGAACGAATGAAATATTATCTGCTAAATAGTCCTCACACTGATAAATAAACATCACAAGTTCAACAATGTTTAGTAACAGTTAAACTGTTTGCTGGCACTGTTGCTACAGTCATACCCGTAGTAAGGGTCTAGCAAACTACAAACAAACAAAAACTTTTTCATTACTCTGAACGCTGCTATAAAATTCACATAAACGTGGTAGTAAAAATATTTTCACGTATATTTTGTTGTACAATGTTGGCAAGTCGTGCGTGTAGCATTAGTGATTTCGATTGTAAGATTATCGAAGGCTAATCTAAAAGTATTTTTAAATATTTTGAAGGAGATTTAGCGGGGTGTGGCAGGGTGACTACTGCGTCGCTAATATCAGAGGAGAGGAGACATAAATGAAAGATCTGACCTCGATTGTAATGACTAGTAACCGCTTTGGCAGTTGGTTTACGAATCCCCCCTATTTATTGGTGAAGCAGCAATATTTAATGAGATACAGAATGGAAGGGAAGGGGGAAGGGGAGGTTGGCCTCCGGCGCTCTCACTGACCGAACGAAACGCAACAATGCAAGCACTGTTACTTCACGTCGGTTTTTTGTGGGTCGGATGGTACTAACCCGGGTGAACCGACCCATTCATGCTGAAACCAGTAATAGCTGTACCGTGGCTCTACAGCCTATAACCTACTGGTGAAGTTTTATCGTCAACGCAGTACTTCAGCAATGATGCGTGTTCAAACAAATAGATTTCTAAAAGTGATTGAAATATATTTTATTAATTATTCCAAGATAGCTGCAACAATTTTATTTCAGAAAAATCTAAAAAGTACAGACACGTTAGATTTACATTCTTATTATATGTATAGAAGATGAATAGCATGGTAGTAGGATTTTCTAAAACCCGCTAGGCTAGCTACCACCCTCAAGTTGCGAATCTGTCGTCAACCACCTGTTGGTGTATTTCGGCAGCTGCACGTGTAACGTGCTGATATTAACATGCGATGCGTCACTGTTAATATCAGCACCTCCAGATATCAGTATTTTTATCATTTTTTTGTCACTTTTTACAAAAATATACATTTATTTCTAATTTATACTATTCTTAATCCAAATTTATTAAATTTTATTTTCTGTTTTTTAGTTGGATTTTTTTATGAAAGCGTGTTTTTTTATTTTTTTAAAACTATTATTTATTTTTCATTTTTTAGATAAATTTTTTTAACTTTTTTTTTCGGATTATTGCATTGTCATCGACCTTTGACAGGTGTGCAAAGTTTGAATTAAATCTGATCGTTCAAAGTAGGACAAAATCGAGCTCAAAGGGGTCGGTTACAAACAAACATACATGCAAACATACAGGTGAAGCTAATAAAAGCGTGACAAAAAAGGAGAATAAAATATAATATAATTACTCAAAACCCATATAATAAAGTAGAATTGTCACTTCCAAAGTCTTTCATCATGTCAGACATAAACCCAAAAAAGAAATTGGAGACAAAGAATCCAGTAATAAAAATATACTTACTCTTGACATTGTAACTGAAATCCTCTCAGTGTGAGCACGCTCACAGAAAATATCTAATGAACCGAATGACTGTGGTTAGGATTTCATATCATGAAAATCCATTATCGTTCATGGCAGGGACGTATTTGAGATTTTCTTTTAACTTAAAATAGCTTACCAATATCAACCTGGGATTTTTAATATCTGAAATTCAGATAGAAAGAATTACGAATGTGAAGTACTTAAGATTTAGATGACAAAAGGAGTTTTTATAGTCATAAATTCGCCATGACTTCTATTTACCTGGTAATTGATGAATAAAAAAAATGCTTTTATTTCTGCCAAACCTACACGTCTGCTACGTTCAGCTGTGGTAATCGATTAATAAAAAAGTGTGTGTGTGTACTTATGTACACACGTTAGAAGTTATACTTCTTTGGCGTAACAAGATAAAAATCTTTTCAAAAATGTTATCTTTCGTCTTATTTTACGTTTGTGGAAAAAACGACACTAACAATAGAAAAAAGGTATTTAATACATTGAAAGTTTTAATACAAAGAAATACAAACAACAAATACAAAGAAACAAAATGTTGACTATAGCTAACTTCAGGTTGTCGGTTTTTCGTGACGGTGTGCGCGCATCCTAAAAATTTACTCTCATCATTTTTCCCTAACGCGCCAAAAGACGTATAACTTCAAAAATTCTTTTATTTCTGCCAAACCTACACGTCTGCTATTTTCAGCTGCGGTAATCGATTAATAAAAAAATGCTTTTATTTTTGCACGCAATACTTGTATAACGATGTACTAATTTCATAACTGTGCAAATAAATAAATTAATATTTGCAGGATTTTGTATGTAGTTTTGTTTGTATTTTATATGTTTGAAATATCAGTTCATAATTCAATAAGCTTTATTTTACTAGCTTGACTATTTTATCATTTACAATGAAGCCGGCGATCGCAGAACAATTTTCGTGTCTCTATCCATATATCCATTCATTATGTAGGTATGTGTGTTTATATTTAGCATTATAAAGCTCAAGGTATTGTTTTTTTGTGTGTGTTAGAACTACCACTCAGATCTCGAATATTATTTTACATTTAATAGTCTATTTTTGGACAAAAGTTACAAACTATATAACATTATACTACGGCTCTTAGTTGCGGAATAATTACCATACAATGGCTAGGTCAGAGAGCACGCTAAGAATAGTGCGAGCGAGCGCGCAGTATTACACGCCAAATACAAAAAAAATTACTTGCGATACTTTGCGTAATTCCATTATTAAATAATACGCTGGGCGTTACTTTGCAATTTTGCCTGAAATTTATTAGCCGCTGCCACGTCTCACTGCAACAAAAAACGTTTGATTTTATCTGTGTACCTGAAAAAGTCAATTCTGAACTGTTAAACTAGATATTTCGTTCCATCTATTACTAGTTTCAGATTTTACTTTTTCAGGAATAGGTCGCGTATATAAAATCAAACGTTTTTAGTTGCGGTGAGTCGTTGCAGCGACCAATCAGTACTAGATCGATGGTCTAACGTGGAAAAATAAAATGCGTGTAAAATCACGTGATTAGCATATTAACGTAAACACCAATATTGTGTTTTAAAATTTACTATTCTTCCATACAACTTTCTTTCCTTTTAACCTCCCTTAAAATTGATAGTCGATATATGTTTTACTAGCTTATGCCCGCAAATCCGTCCGCGTGGAATATTCACTATGGGCTAACGCTAACGATTTTGAAGCAGTCTTCAGTGGTGCTCAGCTCTTATTGGTCGTAGCATCATATAGCCTCCCTCGATAAATGAGTTATCTAACACTAGAAGAATTTTTCAAATCGGACCAGTAGTTCCTGAGTTTAGCGCGTTTAAACAAACAAACAAATAAACCCACCAGCTTTATAATATTAGTATAGATGTGCATACCTACATACATATTATTGAAATAAAATATTTTCAAGAACTTTGAACACTGATTACGTACCTGTATCAGAGTGTGCTGCCAACCGTAAAGAGGATGAGGTTCCTGTATAGACGACCCTTGACAGTAAATCGGACACTCACCCTATGATAGAAAAGGGAAATATTTATTTCACACCATCTGTAATACGTGATCCTAGTCCTTAAATTTATACGAGATAGTAACTGACTCGGCAGACATAACTTTATCTGTTAAACTATTAGGTAGTAAAAGTTTTTAAGGTCTAAATCAGACATTCATCTTCAGTCTTACTTTTTATTTATTTAAAATGATATTTGGTAAGATACGACAACGTGGAAGATGATGAAATATGGC
The DNA here is from genome assembly GCA_036509395.1 of Antheraea yamamai. NCBI lineage: Eukaryota > Metazoa > Arthropoda > Insecta > Lepidoptera > Saturniidae > Antheraea > Antheraea yamamai. Next base: position 7,788,218 of record AP028449.1, on the reverse strand, counting down.
CTATGGTAGCTACAGTTATAGTGATTTGCGAACGATTTTTAAACTCATAATATCTAAGAATATGAATATTAATGCTATTAAATTTTAGGATTTTCGTTATCAAAAACTCGGGTCAGTGTAGGATTCATAAATTCATCCACAACGAAGCCATCTTCTTTATTTTTTAGAGATAGAAACAAATTGGGATATTGATAATTATGTATATTTACAAGTATTTAGATATGACTCATGATGAATGCTTGTTGTAATAATATTTTTATTATTTACAGGTCGAGCATCGTTTGGACAGAAAACACTAAACAGGTTAGTAAATTATTTATCCAACGGGATAGAATATTAAAACTGCATGAAAATAAATGATATTGCTAACGCAATGAAGATAGTGCAGCGGCTCGTGAAGGATGTGGTTGGGAAAAGCTTAATAAGAAAATCACTCATGATTATTGTTTGCAATACCAAATATCACTTTCCTTCAAACTTTGTCATAAGTAAATATGTAAATTGCAACAGTTTTTGACCGTTATCGGTGCTTATGCATTAAAATAACCCTAATTGTATCTATGAGGCTGTTTTTATGGAAAGAAAGAAACAAATACTTTTGAAGTGAAACTTCTAATGCGACTTCCAACAAGGTTGCGTTAAACGTTTAACGCTACCATGGAGGGGGTATGAAAACACTGTTGCGTTAAACGTTCAACGCTCCTGGGGAGAGGGAATAGAAAGAGACAGAGCGAGAAAAATAATCAAACATTTCGTATCTTACTTTAGTTATCCTAATCCCATTGTAAATGTTATAGATTTGGATATTTCTCAACTCAAAAATTATAATTAAAAGATGCGATCAATTGTGAATTATAAGCAATGTTAATAAAGTTTGTCTTAAAGAAACAATATGATTTCACTAAAAATCAATTTCTACCCCTTCCTATTTTCATTTCCACATTACGAAGTTTTACTTCTTCCGCGCTGAGGGACTCCAAGCACTATTTTTAATTAGAATAACCATACAATTAAATTCAATGAAAGCAAACAAATTAGACGAAAAAAATTAAATACATCTGAAAAATTAAAAATGTTTAACAAATGCCAAACCCATTCGGCAAATAAGTGCAGTACAATATTACTGCAGCGCTGATTTTCGATGGTGCCCATATGATAAACGGGCGTTAGTATAGCATTATGTTCTCCATTACACTATAACTCAACACTTTTTATATTCAGCTGATTCTGACGTCGTAATTGGTATCTACTTCAACCCGTCTTTCAACGTCAGTTAAATCGACGTGTTTTGTCCGTTTCGAGTGCGAACACCATACATAAGAAGTTAACAACCATCATAATGGCACGTTGCGGTTTATCACATTCTCGTATCAACTAGCATTGTATAGTACCAGTAACCACTTAATACGCAAGGTAATAAACCCACTGATGTAATCATGTGTTGTCGCCTTTTGAAATCGCAGGGTATAATGTAACCTATGTCCTTTTCTGTACCCCTGACAAACGTGTTTGCAAAATTTCATGAAGATCGGTTGTCTAGTTAAAGCGTGAACGCGTAACAAACAAACACCCGTTCCCATTTATAATATCAATTACGATATATACGAAGGTAGATATGGAGAAAGAGGAATACCAGAGAATAGATGGCTGGACGATATAAAGTCGCTAGAAGAAGGATGGAGGAAGAAGGCGTGGATAGCAATTATAGAGATTTCTAGATATCCTTGAAACTGACGTCTTTTTCTTTTATTCGAGCACGACAAAAACGCGTGCTGGTCATACCTAGATAACTGCTTATACATTCGCATATTGGCATAACAGAAAAGACCGGCAATGAATTATAGACATCTCGGTGATCCCAGTTCTTTTTACATAACACTTTGCTTGCCATCACATGCAGTCTTTTGTCATGTCCGTATAAAAAAGAAGCCTCTTTCAAGGATTCCCAGAACTTTCTATTTTTACTATTTACATCCATGTATTCCTCCTTCTATTGTCTTTATATCGTGAACCCATCTATTTTCTGGTATCCCTTTTTTTCTCCATAGCTACATTCGTATGCATCCGAACTAATATTATAAACTAGCTATCCCCGTGACTCCCTCCACGTGAAACATTATGTAAAAAAACAGTGACTAATAGAATCATCTGCATGTATTAAGTCCATTTATTTTCTCTCGTACCTAAGTCGCGTCGTCATTAAAATTACAATAACTTTTGATAGACTGAATCGATTTGAATAAAATAAAGATTAAATGTTACTCGAAGATATGCTTTATAATTTTCTTGGTGAGGTTTTATCATGAACGCAGTATTTTAGCAGTGAAACGTGTTCATACAAACAGACAGAAAGACATTTCTAAAAATTATCGAAATGCATTATATTACTTATGCAAAAATTTTTTTAACGAAATCTAAAGAGTACGGGCACTTTAGATTTTCATTCTTATTATATGTATAGATGCGTGAGCGAGTTTGTTCGTTTGTTTGTATCGTATTCTTACTTTTACTACTCAACAGGTCGTCATGAAATTTTGCATACACGCTGCCAGGTCGTTGTAGGACGTAGAATATATTTTATCCAGATAAAAGTACTAATCATGAAGGATAGGTAAGAATAATATTAACGCAAGCGAAGCCGCGTTAAAAGCTATTATATTAGCATCAGTTACTTTTCTATTGAGGTATAAATTATCTCTCCTAAACATTCCAGTTTTTTCGAACCCTTACGTATTTTCAAAGTTGTTATTCGCGTTCAAAGGTAAAAAACCGAAATCTATTTTATATTACATACGTAATGGTAATACATAGAAGGGATCAAAGGGACGTAACTTCAAAAGCAACTAAATCTGAACCTTTAGAAATACAACGTAACCGGTTATGATACTATGCCCAAATGTACCCTTAGTTACAGCTCTAAATAAACAGGCTAGTGATTGAAACCGCTTTCCCTTTAATAACAGACATGTTCATTATACAAAATCATAATCAAAAATACTTTAATCAATTCAGGCCCTGAGAAGGCACTCACGGACGTCAAAACTATCATTCGGAAAACAATTCCGTCATCGAGAAGAACCTGCAAGAAACTCTATCTGGTTTATCTTTTCAAAGTACAAATGTTTATAAACACAGATAGATACATTCGTCTTTGGCGGATGCACAGAGAGGGACGTCATTTCCAGACGTCACCGTCGTTCACATATTGATCCACCCTATAATAAATAAACCTTTAGATATTAAAACCCGCTTGATATGGTGCTTCAACTTATCTGGCAAACCGGTGATGTGGTTCGGGACTTTGTTATAAAATCTAGCACTATTACCTAAAATAGTAACTACATACAAGAAGACAAATATATTAAATAAGAAAAAAAATGTGACGAATTATAGTAAAACTAGCCTTTGCTTGCTGCTTCGCTCGTGTTAATATAGATTTGACCTATCTCTAGGTAACAGCATTTTTGTCTGAATAAAAGGTAATTAAGCATCCAGGTAGTTAAGGTCTGAAAGCGTAACAAAATCACACTCGTCAAAAGGTCTTAGAATATATCTAACATATATTTCTTTGTGTTTAAGAAACTCTAAAAATACGTTTATTTGATTATGTGTCAAATATACCATGGTATAATATAGGTATATAAAATGCTAATACATTTTTCCCTCAAGGTATATACTCAACTATATATACATGTATACATAAACGTGTGAAAATATCTCTCTGGGCATCGAGTAAAAACCTCTCTCGTTCAACACATAAACTGACTTCGGGGGCCCATTTGTTAAGCACACATTTCAGCATATACATTCTATGAATATTAAGATACCATTCGTTTTTTTTTGTTATATCATTTTATTGTCCGCTTGAGTTTGTTTGCGTTAGAGTACAATATGAAATTTACTAACAATATAGCGCCACCTAGTGATGAGTTAGAGTGAAGTGGATTGCACAAAACCTTCTTCATTATAAAACACTTACCTATGTGTGTCCAAGTCTATCATTATTGGTCTAGTAGTATTACAGTTTAGTCAACTAATATATATATATATATGTATATATATTAGCGGGCCGGTCGGACGGTGTCCTGCCTTGATATTAAAAAAAATCTAAACTTCAACCGCAGTGCCACCTACCTGGTCCAATTGTGAATCTAAACCATTCTCGGATCCACTGGAACACGCACACAAAATTTCATCAAAATCGATCCAGCCGTTTAGGAGGACTTCAGTGACATACATACGTACAGAAGAAATGTATATATAAAGATATGAACATCTATTTATATATATGAGAATATAGATAGTTTATATTTGTGGTAAATAGATGGCTTCTCTATATTTTATTACAAATGAAATGTATGTTTGTTTGAATTTTTTTATATCATCGGAAGCAAACGAACGGGTGGGTCACCTGATGTTAAGTGATCACCACCGTCCATATACACTTGCAAAACCAGGGAGGACGAAAGAGCGTTGCCAGCCTATGTATGGGGAAGGGATAGGGAAAGGAGAAAGGGGAATGGAAAGGAGGTGGTCTCACTGACCGAACGAAACGCAACAATGCAAGCACTGTTACTTCAAGTTGGTTTTGTGTGAGAGGGTGGTACTACCCCGGGCGAGCCGATCCACTCACGCTGACACCAGTAATAGCTTCAGCGTGACTCTACCACCTACAAACTACAAACAACATGTAACTGCAGTTATATTTACTATTTTATAGACTCTAATGGAATGTGGGTAAATCAAATTACGACATAGAGTAGTTTTTTATTTATCATTAACTAATTTTTAGTTTAGTTAAGTTTAATCGAAAACAAAGAAGAATAACTAGCCTAGAGAACTGTCTCTGAATATTTCCGTATCAAATGATCATAGCACTATGACAATACGTTCAGTAGTTTTGACGTGATTTAGCCTCAGATGAAAATTGATTATAGATATACGTGTATTATAGATATATATATACACACATCAAAAAAGTCTAAGCAACATGCGTGATATTACAAATTTTACCATTTATATTAATTAATTTCTAAGTTTTTTTTTTTTTTTTTCTTCGAACTGACTACGCTATTGACCAAGCAAGGTCTTAACAGCTTCACCGGACTACTAAGGCGAGCGCTTAAGGCACTCAGCCGATTTTATTTTGACAACTAGCTCAAGGGTGCGCGGCACACCTCGGCTTTGGCTGTTGCCTGATACATGCAGTTCGCGACCTATGTGAGCTAACCTAAGCTAAGCTAACTATTCATACATATATGAGTTGTTGAAACATATATGTGTACCAAGCATACATACCTCAACAACTCTTATATATATTTCGTATCGGGTAATTTTCTAAACTATTTCAGTTTGATAAGGGAAAAAAGATAAGACCCTTCCACTTGCATGTGTAAGCGTGTATACGTGCACGTGTGTGGAGGTGATATGTGTAATGTTGTCGCAGTGATGTAAGATTTTGTGTCACTGTATCGCGCGAGCAGCGTACTCAAGGGCTCCACGCCGAGGGAACGGACCTAGGCTTGAGCAGCTGCCGAGGGGGGCCTAGTCTGGTGTGCGGGAGCGAAATTTATCCCTAGACCACGGCGGCGTGATCTGTGGGGTTAATTTCTAAGTATTTGCTCAAACAAAGTGCGTAGGTAAGTAAACTTTTTTGTTATTGATAACATACTGGCTGGTTGTAAAAAAAAATTTGATTATGTTTTGTTTTTTCATAAAATTCAAATGACTGCGAATTTGTTTGAATTTAAGTGCGTTTTAATTGCTACGTTTAGTCTTGATTTTATAATTTTACCAACCATTTAAATAAAGTTAGCGACAAAATTGAATTGTTAGATATTCTTTACGTCATGAAGCGACGTCATTTGATGGCAGATGAAATGCAAAGAGCTATAGGGATGTTGCAAGCGGGAAGTAATCAATCTCAGGTATCTCGACATTTTGGCATTCATAGAAGTGTTATTTATCGTCTTTGGCAGCGCTACAATAATACAGGAGAACCCTCTGAACAGCATCCAGGCCGTAAAAGGAGTACAACCACTCAGCAAGACCGGTACATACAACTGACTGCAAGACGCCAGCCGATGTTAACCGCTCTAGAGATAAGTTTGAGGCTACAAATTTCAAGTGGTGTTGATGTAAGTCCTCAAACTATGCGAAATCGACTGCATGAGTACGGCCTACGAGCTCAACACCCAATCAGGTGCCCACCGATACGTCACGGGAATCGCGCTCGTCGATATGAATGGTGTAGAGAACGCATAACATGGACCCAGGAACAATGGGATAAAATTATGTTTTCCGATGAGTCGCGATTCGGGTTTAAGCCTGATACAAGAAGGGTGCGAGTGTATCGTCGGCCCGGAAATACTGAAAGGCTCAGGTGCATTCAGGAAGTTCATCCATACAGCGGCTCAACAGTTATGTTATGGGCGGGTATTATGAAGAACAGGCGAACTGAGCTCGTTTTTGTAAATGGAAACATGAATGCTGAAAATTACATTGAGGATATTCTCAGACCTTATGTCTACCCATTTGCACAAACCTTTGGCTCCGATTTTAGGTTAATGCATGACAATGCGCGTTCACATACAGCTTGGCGAACCAGTGAATACTTTGCAACGGAGAACATCCGGGTATTGCCCTGGCCTGCACAATCGCCAGATCTCAACCCCATCGAGCACGCATGGGATATGCTCCAGAGACGTGTTTTGAAGGACTTGGACGGAGCGACAACAACCCAACAGCTGAAGGATTTGCTGCAATTCCATTGGGAGCGAATACCGCAAGATGACATAAACAGTCTCATTAATTCAATGAATAATCGTTGCCGATAGGTTCTGAATAGCAGAGGAGACCATACTTTGTATTAAATTGTTCTATTCTTTCACAATAAATACATTTCCTTTAGAAATTTCATTTTGTAAGAAAAAAGTTTAGTTACTTATGTATCTTAGTTTCTACAGTATATTCTAATATTGTTCATTTCTGTTATTAAAAGAACTTATAAAGACAACAGCTGTTATTTTTACATCATAGAACCCTAAAGATATTATTTTAAAAATAAAATACAACGTTATAATGTGAAGAACCATCCTAAAATTTAAATTAGTACATGTTGCTTAGACTTTTTTGATGAGTGTATCTATAATACACGTATATATATAATATTTCAAAATCACCTAAATCCAATTTTAATCGTTCATATAACATCTTTAATTGTTTTAAGATTTGCACTAAGAACGAAGGTCAAATTTTGCAGTCCATGGTCTTTAGTTTTTTTTTTAGTCCATATTTTTTATATACAAAATTTGACGATCTTGAAAAATAACCTAAAATATTGTAAACCGCTAAAATTGAATTTAGCTCATTTTGAAATGCAATGACACATATATTACTAAAGCTCAATTTAAATTCAACGACGTTTGTGTATATCTAGTTGATTTTAATATTTATTTTAAGGTAAATATTCGACTAATGGAAGTTATAGGAAGTCCTGTCAAAATTGTCGGCAGCCGCTTTTAGTCAGGAGCTACCTGTTAGGCGAGAATGATAACCCGTCACCCCGGATATCCGCCCGTGTTACGCAACAATTCACTTTTACCCTTGCAGTAATTTTTTCTACCGTATTTATTTATAAAAGAAATAAATCGACGCATATGTCCAAGTTTCAGACTATATTTTTATGATTTATATGTTTAGCATTTGATTACATATCTATCTACATATATATCTGATATGAGATCACGATGTGGTCCAAAATGATAAACACGCTAAACCTAAACGGTGTTATTACAAAAAAGTTAAACACTTGCTTTATAAAGGTTTCGCATTAAATGCACCGCCCTCGCCCGATGCCAGTTCGCGTTATCCTTTTTCGCAAGTCTAACCTAACGTAGCCGAAGCGAGACAAAAGAGCAAAATGGCGAACGTTCAGCGACCGCGGTGCATTTAATTCGAAACATTTTTAAAGCCAGGATTCAATACGTGTTTAACTTTTTTTTATAACACATTACGGGTCTAGCTCTGAAGTGCAGTTGTCAGAACACGCTCACAGTAGCTTGACAATAAATTTTCAGCGTTGTGATTAGGCAGGTGGGCTTATTTCGAACCTATGAATTGACGCGATGTTCGATCAAGATGAGCACTAAACCAAAATCATTTATTATATTCATTACTATTATTGACGAAAGTTCTATGTTTAGTTTTGACAAAGAAAAGAAATAAGGACTATGGAATTTACTTCACAATAGGGATTTAGTTTTAGGTTTGTAGAACGCAGAATTAAATTAAAGCGTAAATATTATAAAAATACGTAAATAATTCGTAAATTAAAGATGACTTTATTGAATTAACGTAAAACACAAACAAATAAATAATTCGTAAATTAAAGATGACTTTATTGAATTAACGTAAAACACAAACAAATAAATAATTCGTAAATTAAAGATGACTTTATTGAATTAACGTAAAACACAAACAAATAAATAATTCGTAAATTAAAGATGACTTTATTGAATTAACGTAAAACACAAACAAATAAATAATTCGTAAATTAAAGATGACTTTATTGAATTAACGTAAAACACAAACAAATAAATAATTCGTAAATTAAAGATGACTTTATTGAATTAACGTAAAACACAAACAAATAAATAATTCGTAAATTAAAGATGACTTTATTGAATTAACGTAAAACACAAACAAATAAATAATTCGTAAATTAAAGATGACTTTATTGAATTAACGTAAAACACAAACAAATAAATAAGTCGTAAATTAAAGATGACTTTATTGAATTAACGTAAAACACAAACAAATAAATAATTCGTAAATTAAAGATGACTTTATTGAATTAACGTAAAACACAAACAAATAAATAATTCGTAAATTAAAGATGACTTTATTGAATTAACGTAAAACACAAACAAATAAATAATTCGTAAATTAAAGATGACTTTATTGAATTAACGTAAAACACAAACAAATAAATAATTCGTAAATTAAAGATGACTTTATTGAATTAACGTAAAACACAAACAAATAAATAATTCGTAAATTAAAGATGACTTTATTGAATTAACGTAAAACACAAACAAATAAATAATTCGTAAATTAAAGATGACTTTATTGAATTAACGTAAAACACAAACAAATAAATAATTCGTAAATTAAAGATGACTTTATTGAATTAACGTAAAACACAAACAAATAAATAATTCGTAAATTAAAGATGACTTTATTGAATTAACGTAAAACACAAACAAATAAATAATTCGTAAATTAAAGATGACTTTATTGAATTAACGTAAAACACAAACAAATAAATAATTCGTAAATTAAAGATGACTTTATTGAATTAACGTAAAACACAAACAAATAAATAATTCGTAAATTAAAGATGACTTTATTGAATTAACGTAAAACACAAACAAATAAATAATTCGTAAATTAAAGATGACTTTATTGAATTAACGTAAAACACAAACAAATAAATAATTCGTAAATTAAAGATGACTTTATTGAATTAACGTAAAACACAAACAAATAAATAATTCGTAAATTAAAGATGACTTTATTGAATTAACGTAAAACACAAACAAATAAATAATTCGTAAATTAAAGATGACTTTATTGAATTAACGTAAAACACAAACAAATAAATAATTCGTAAATTAAAGATGACTTTATTGAATTAACGTAAAACACAAACAAATAAATAATTCGTAAATTAAAGATGACTTTATTGAATTAACGTAAAACACAAACAAATAAATAAGTCGTAAATTAAAGATGACTTTATTGATTTTTATAAACCTGTAGAAATGTTTAATCTATCCATTTTTAATTGTGAAAGTAATTAACAAGATAGAGTACTATTTTGTTTGTTTTGTTTTATTTAAAAAAAATGTCATATGCATACGTACTGATCTGGAAATTTATTTCACCTATAAATTAAGTTTTAATAAGCCGAAGGCACAGCTCGTTTAATATGTAATTGAACATGAATAGCTTTTTACAACTAAAAATATTTTATAGTTACGGATGTTACTATATTACCAAATAGTAGGAGTTTTCTCACCAATCGGGAAGCAATATCGATAGAGTAAAATTTTCCTCAATTCCGCAAGTTTTCTTTCACAAACAGTGATCGCTCAAACGAATTGCTTTCCTCTCCGTCGTTTTCATTCTTTTCTTGTTCCGTAGTTTTCTTTGTTCCTAACTTTATTATAGTTTTGCGCTTCGTGCAGTTTATTTCGAAACTTCATGCACTTGTTGTATTTCAGATTAGTGTTTTGCGGAATATCCTACTTCTTATATAAAATACGCTGACGTGTAACACTGGAGCCGTAGTAAATTTTAAAGTTTGTGATATTAGAAATGTTAAAAATTACAGTTCTCGTCAATCTTTTTGGCCGCTCTGAATATAGCCGTAAGTTCGGACTTGTAATGTAGTCAAGTGTTTTATACAAAGTACAGTTAAAATATTATCATAGGAATTTAAAATTAGCATTAATTTATCCTCAAGTCTCGGTGGCATATATAATATAATACACATTTATACCTGAATTTGTGTTCTGCGCAACTATAATCAGAAAGGTCAAAAAGTTTGACGAAGACTGTACTTGAACATTATTTTATCCATCTTATAATAGAGATTTGTACGTGGTAGAGCCAGCTATTTTACTGGTTTCAGCATAAATGGGTCGGCTCGGCCGGGGTACTACCCACCCGACCCACAGAAAACCGACGTGAAGTAACAGTGCTTGCATTGTTGCGTTTCGTTCGATTAGTGAGAGCGTCGGAGGCCCATCTCCTTCCCCCCTCCATCATACACAGGCTGGCAACGCACTTGCGACTCCCCTGGTGTTATCAGTGTCTATGGACGGTGGTGATCACCTAACATCAGGTGACTCACCTGTTTGTTTGCCTCCTTTGACATAAAAAAAGATACGCACGTTGGTTATATTCAATATATTATAATTATTTTATTGTATAACTAGCGGGCCCGGCAGACGCTGTCCCGCCCTGACTATAAAAAAAACCTTGACAAATTATATACTAAAACCTTCCTCATGGATCACTTTATCCCCTGGTGAAAACCGCAAGAAAATCCGTTCAGTAGTTTTTGAGTTTATCGCGAACAGACAGACAGAGAGACGCGGTAGGGGACTTTGTTTTATACTATGTAATAATAATAATAAAAATAATAATAATTCATAATCTTGTGTTATCTGGCTCTATATTGATTGATATTGATGGTGTTTTACGTAATATTATTTGGTTGTTGTCCACAAGTGATGTGGATAGGATATAATACCACGGAGCTTGGATTCTGGCTTGCCACAAAAACGCCCTGGAATTTTTTTTTTTTTTTATTTTTTTTTTTATTTTTTTTTTTTTTTATTGTATCTCGGCAAAGTGACTGTACTGTGCCTGATAGTAAGCACAGTACAATCCAAAAACAATGGCGACCACCGAAAGACATACTATCCATCGCCGGTCGCCGCTGTCATGCCGGCCTGAAAGCCACCCAGTCAGGGACAGCCCCCCCCCCGGTTGCTGGATATACACCGGCTGATCCCGGAACGCGACACGCCCAAGCGTGCCACTATAGCGGGTGTTCCACCTGGTGTACGGTGGTCGCGATCCAGTCGGGTACAGACACCCTACCACCCCGCATTCTAACAAGACGACCACCATCTTGTTCGTTCATTGAAATTATCGCAAGGAACTTTTAATATCGTTACCTACTCGATAATGGCAGTAATAATCTATTAGTAGATCGATTGTCAAAAACAAAATAAAAAAAGTACACTAAAAAGTCCTTTATATACAAGTGAAAAACATTCAGTTATTTTGGGAATTATGCCAGACAAACAACAAACATTTTAATTGCGTTATATGTATAGATTATACATTAAATAATACAAACTAATTACGAACTCCTTTTTTGTTTACTTTTTAATTTATATGCCAAGCTCTTCCAGTATTCTCGGGCCGCAAAGTCGTTGAGTTAATTGCTAACAAGTTAACTGTAAAATATTTCGAGTAATATTTCTGGGCACAGAATTAAAATTTCGTTACTGTCAGGTTTCCTTTATAAATTAATTTCGGGATTTGTTTTCAAGCAGTTTATACAGAACGGTTCTCTTTATTAAAGTTATAATAAATATACTTGTGTTCTTTACTTTTACAAAGTAAGACAATTATTATTATTATTATTATTATTAATCCTTCCAGACTCCTTGTTTGTCGTGATAACGTCGTATAAATCGATGAACCTCGGCTGCACGCACGAAAAAGCATGACTCATTGTCACGTTCTGCCTGAGCCGAGCGTGCTAGCGAGAGCGCGGAACAAGCGATAGAGAGACGCGATCGGCCTAAGCGTTCGGCTTGTGACGCATCTATCTTTCTTCCACTCCATAGCCCGATGCGTCCAAGTCGTTGTCACGTAAAATTATTGTCCGTAAGCCGATTTTACAGGCAACCAGTTTTTTGTATAAACGTCAGTTATATTTTTTTGGTTCCATTTCGAGTTCGCTCGCGTTAATATTACGATTACAATTTTCTTTTATGAATATACTATACTAGTTTCTGATCGCGATTTTGCCCGTGGTAGTGTAGATTTGACTTTCCCTCGGGAACGTAGTTTTTCAAGAGGAAAAGTACCCTATGCTCTTCTCTATACTCCTGAAAATGTCTATGCATTTCATGGTGATTTGATTCAGTAGGTAAGGCGTGAAAACGTAACAAACACAGTCGCATTTATAATATTAGTAGGAAAGTAAGTATACTGCAAACGTGATTACACGTAGTTCTACGTAACACGTTATATCTAGAAATATAGACGTAATAAATCCAAAGAAGTCACACTATCTGAAAGTTTCATGGGACACGATGCGCTGCCAATCACAAACACTTGTGACTTAGCTAAATAACTTCGTAGTATATAAGAGTCTTCAAGTTACCTTTATCCTTGAAGTCAAACGTAAGTAAAAGGCTATTGTGAGAGAATTTTCTTATAACATACTAGTTTTTGCCCGCGACTTCGCTGGACTTAATGTAGAATTAAGCTATCTTGTCTCATGAAAAGTATATCCGATACGAAATATATATAAGAGTTGTTGAGTTATGTATGCTTGCTACACATATATGTTTCAACAACTCATATATGTATGAATAGTTAGCTTAGCTTAGGTTAGCTCAGATAGGGGGGCCCATCTCCTCATTGCACAGTTTCGGTGGACGAGGGGGGGCAGCCGGTGTGTACCCGGTCTGCCCCTCTATAGGTAGGAGCCCGGCGGTCACCTCCCGCCGGGCGGACCGTGGGGGCGGCTCTACAAGGTTGATTAGCCAGAACGATCCCTTGCCGCCCCCACAATTACGGTCTGTCGGTACACCGTGGGGTTTTAGTCCGTGCGAGTCGGACATAACCCACTCTCTCCCCCGAGAGGGTGGGTAACCATAAGGGATTTCCCCATGTTAAAAAAAAAAAAGTTGCGAATTACATGTATCAGGCAACAGCCCAAGCCGAGATGTGCCGTGCACTCTTGAGCTAGTTGTGAAATAAAATCGGCTGAGTGCCTTAAGCGCTCGCCTTAGTAGTTCGGTGAAGCTGTTAAGGCCTTGCTAGGCCAATAGCGTAGTCAGTTCGAAAAAAAAAACTCATGAAAAGTAGTTTATTTTTTATGTATAAAATCAAACAGCATATAGTCAGTTCGAAAAAAAAAACATCTTAGTATGAATATCTATTTCCAAATTACAAGAAGCACCATTCGAATTGATGTACATTTATTGTATGAATATTTTATTAAAAACGTTTAAAAAACAAAACGTCATAACATACAAATAACTTCTTGAAAATTTGAATTATATACAGTTGTTCGTTTCGGTTCGCTAAATATAACATCCGTCTGAAAGAATGTTAGTGATGATGTAGGGTCGTTTATTTACGTACACCAATATTAACCGACTCGACGCTTCTACTGAAAGATTAGTTCGTGGTTCAAGTTACGAACGATACGTAGAGGAATCAATCATTTTAGCCGCTCTGAATATAGCCGTAAATTCGGAAGTGAGCATAATTTAGTCAAGAGTTGAATACAAAACAAAGTTAAAATATTATTATAGGAACCTAAATCTGGCATCTATTTATCGTTAAGTTGTCTAGGTGTTATACATATCATCACATAGTATAAAACAAAGTTCTCTGCCACGTCTGACTGTCTGTCTGTTCGCGATAAACTCCAAAACTACTGAACTCCTCCTAGACGGTTGGACAGATTTTGATAAAAAAAATTGTGCGTTGCATTGGATTCGACAATGGTTTAAATTTAAATTCATTCTTGAACCCGGCAGGTTACCCTGCGGTCGGATAGTAGGTTTTTTCTTATTATCAGTGGGTGGGACAACGTCCGCCGGGTCCGCTAGTAATATAATGTCTCCATATCTAAATTTGTGATATGCCAAGCTATATTCAGAAAGGTGAAAATGTTTGGCGAGGGCTGTCATATTAGATATCTACAGAATATATACGTTATACCTATTTCTTATACATCCCGTTCGTACTGACCGGTCATGGACGGTCACTGTCCTTGGTAACTGTTAATATCTCATGTGCCAGCGCGTTTTGCCAACTGTATATACATTTCAAACAGAAATAGAGTAATACGAATACTACTGCGTATAACTATAGTATTCACGTACGTAATGACAGGCGATTATGTAAAACATACTTATTTTTAATCTACATAATTATAACTAGATTTTTTTTAATGTCATAGCATGCAAACGTACAGGTGGGTCACCTGATGTTACGTGATCACCACCCTCCATAGAGACTAACAACACCAGGGGAGTAGTAAGTGCGTTGCCAGCCAGTGTGTGGGGGTAAGGGAGGGAAGGGGGAGAGGAGAGGGGAAGGGAGGAGGGTGGGCCTCCGGCGCTCTCACTGACCGAACAAACGCAATAATGCAAGCACTGTTACTTCATGTCGGTTTTCGGTTAGAGGGTGGTACTAACCCGGACGAGCCGACCCATTTAAAAATTTCCAGGGGCTTCGAGTTTTGCTATCCTGTAATTATTTTAAACTCGTGTGTTTTACCTATACATACCTGACTGAATGAGAAAAAATGACGAATCTCCATACAACCTTCATCCCCTTTATAACAAGCTTTTATAACACCGGTCAACACGATTTTTCGGGTCTAAATTCTACATGTTAAATTTTGGTTTATCCTACGACAAAAATAAAGAAAAATTTCTTTTTCCGATTAAAGTTTGCTTTTGTAGAAACTAGAACAATTTTTCAATTTTTCGGCAAAAATTATTGATTTTTATATTTTTTTCTACACTTCCACTGTAAATTATAATTAGAAAACATTTTTTTAGATACAAGAGTCTTTTTTATTCAAGATTTGTGATAAACAATAACATATAGATGTAAAATAACAAGAAACTAATGTCTAAAAGTGAATATTTTTCGTATTTCTTTTATGCTCGTAGGAGCTCTCTCGTATTAAACCCCAAATGTAATCTCCCATCATATTCTCGTTGTACTGCCCTTGATATCGCCGTTCAAAGTCCATCACATCTTGGTGAAAACGTTCTCCTTGTTCCTCGGAGTAGGCCCCCATGTTGTCTTTAAAATCGTTCAGATGTAGTAGTAATCTTTTGTTTATGAAATAAATTAAATCATACTTATCGTCGTAAATCAGACCAAAGCAAACTTCATTACATAGTATAAAACAAAGTCCCCTACCGCGTCTGTCTGTCTGTCTGTTCGCGATAAACTCAAAAACTACCGAACGGATTGTTATGCGGTTTTCACCGGTGGATAGAGTGATCGATGAGGAACGTTTTAGTATATAATTTGTCAAGGATTTTTTCATAATCAGGGCGGGGCAACGTCTGCCGTGCCCGCTAGTTATGAACTAAATATGAATATTTAAGTGTTTTTCAATGTCTAGAATCAGAATTTAAGCAAGAGAACAGACCCAAAAAAAAATTTTTTTTTTTTGTTGACCAGTGTAATCCAAACGTGTGTGCCTGTTCGTGTTGCTGTCTCGCTGACTGTTCGGAGTTACACAACCGAACTGCTATTTAGGTATTCTATATGATCTGTGCACTGCGTGCACTTTTACATTTTATTATTAAGACAATATATTTGTATTACTTTAGTTCGCAATCAACCACGAGCGACTCACCACCACTGTTCGATATTTACCATTAGTGGCTGAATATTAATAACCATTTAATAATCTCTTTCTAATAATATCTTTTAAAATATCTCTTTCTTCAATGACATTAACTTCGTAAACGCTCGGCATTTTCCGGCGAAGGATCGTATCACGCTTTACGTAATTAGTTAATTAGCATGTTTGGCACCGAATTCAAATTACTTAGGTATACTTACATTAGTTTAAGAACTTAATTATTAACGTTAATAAAAAAAAGTTTTATTATTTTTTGCTTTTCAGGTATTAGGGCGGCTTAATTTTTTGTTCAAAAGTTTTTGTTATTCTAGTGTAAACTTTTTTAGGTGCGACTAGAAGGTAACTGAACGACAATGCAACAGAAGTCCGTTACGGCAATATGGCGTTACATTTTTGTATTATCCGGTTTTTAAATATTTTTGATTTTTTCAATAAATAGTTTATTAAAAATCTATATAAAAAAATAAATTGAATAATAATAAAAATCATACAATAGACTCAATTATGTATATATAAGCGCGCGACCGTGCTGCCATCTGGTTTCAATAAAAGTAAATAACAAATTGAATCAAAGCTTCATCATTTGTAGTGCCATCTATCAGTTAATTCGGAACTTAAATAACACAGGAAATATTTGTAACAAAACAAATAAAATACAGAAAAGTACAAACAGATTACTATGAGAAATAACGAATTAAATTAATTATGACTTAATAGAAGTTTTGGTTATATTCTCATATGATGTATTTATTTTTAACTTAATCGCCATCTCTTATAACGCCAAAGTAGTTTTACTTTGATCGCGTGTGACGGTTACACGCACTAATTTTTTATTCACATACGTCATACATTTATGCTCGTAGGTAAATTAAAATAATTTATTTATCCTCGTACAGACTATAATCGAATAAACCCATTATTACACAATTACATTATATTCACACTTCACCTTATAATGATGTAGTCGCAATTCGGACGAACTGTGGTACGCTTATATAACTTTCAAAATAAAAGCATGGAAATTTCTGAGAGACTGACGTCATTATTCGAAAGATTGGAGGCGGGCTATTTTTAGTACCCCGTTGATTCTCTACTTCTCATCATAGATTATTCGTCCTTTATTAATTTATCACGATGAATTCATATACCGGGAGCCACAATACTTAATTTTAAACAGCCTATTTTAATGCATTTAATGACACCTCGTATGCTAAAATTCATCAAACTGGTACGCATGTCAAATATATGCATATACCTGCATACACATGATAAATATTACCCGTTTTTTGTGCAGTCGAGAAAAACAATTACTGTTGTAATTATTTCATTAATAAAAAAATAAATTTACAAGATAAATCAGGTATAAGTTTGCTTACTGAAAATAAAAATAAAACACAAAATCTTCACAAGTATCTCGAAACTATGAAGTAATTTTAATATTATATCATGAATTCTCGTATAATCCTGAGTTATGCATATTGGCTATTACTTGCCCACAATTTACATGCCGCTTGTCATCACTTGAGCGTGTGATCGATGTGTGTACGTTGAGCTTTACTATAAACAGAGCTCCCATTATTTCTATTTTATATAATTTAAATTCGTAATAATGATGTATTTTCAAAAAACTTATTTTTATAATACCACTAATTATGTATCAATGGTTTTGATACACAAAGTATAACATTTTATTTCTATTGTTTTAAATGATATTGCAATTATTAATAACTATTGGGACCCGCTGGTGTTTTCCGACCTGATAATAAAAAAATCCTAAAATCAAACCGAAGCACCACCTACTGGGTCCAATTGTGAATCTAAACGATTTCCGTTTTTTTTTAATGTCAAAAGGAGAGAAACGAACAGATGGGTCACCTGATGTTAAGTGGTCGCCACCGTTCATATACACTAGCAACACCAGGGTAGTCGCAAGTGCGTTGTCAGCCTGTGTATGGGGGAGGGGCAGGGAAAGGAGAAAGGGGAAGGGAAAGTAGGTGGGCCTCCGGCGCTCTCACTGACCTAACAAAATGCAAGCATTGTTACTACACGTCGGTGTTCTGTGAGAGGGTGGTATGACCCCGCGCGAGCCGACCCATTCATGCTGAAACTAGCAATAGCTACAGCGTGGCTATACCACCTTCCGAATCCACTGGATCACACAACAAATCATCAAAATTAGTCCAACCGTCTAGGAGGAGTTTGTTATCATGCTTTTATGCCTTCACTACTTAACCGATCATATAATGAAATGTTGTGAGGAGTACAGAAAAGTACACAGGGTACCTTTCGTCCCGAAAAATGTACTGTCCCCTAGAAATCCGCAAGCAAAAGCTAGTATTACTATAAAAGCGAATTAAAATATTATTGACAGCATTTTCAAAGAAAACCAATTCAACGTTCACTCTGAAAGCTGTCTTACTGCACTAGAATCAATATTTTAGAACGTCACGTTACGAACGGAGTTTTTCAGCGGTATTTGTTTCTATTACTGATCGGTAACATTATTTATAGTGTTCTGATCTAGAACAGATCTCAATTAGTCTGCACACATCTCACCAGATGGTGGGCGATCTGTTGTTGTGCGTTCATGATACGTACTTTGTCACTGAGTAATCACATGAATTGCGTCATAATTATATCAAAACATTTTGACATATGCAGCATTGTCTTGAAAGGGATCGCTTTCAGCGATGAAATCGCTTACTTGTAATTTTTGTGCATACGATATTTTTTAATTCCATTTTTATCAGTATTTCTTCTTCTTCTATTTTATTTTTGGCAATCAGTCTTCTAGTAGACTATAACTGCCATTGTCAAGTGAGTAACGATATTACAAGTTTCTTGATATAATGTCAGTGAACTAAGAAGATGGTGGCCATCACAGATGGTGGCTTTCAGATATTGCCACTGCTAGGTTAGTCTACTTCGCTTACTTCCATAGCGTAATGTCTTATGGCATTCTGCTATGGTGTACGGCTGCTGAGGTAGACACGATATTTTTATTACAAAAACGGGCAGTTCGGGCAATATACAAGTATAATATGGGACCTCGCGAATCATTAAAAACGAAATTCCAGGAATTCGGTATCTTAACTCTGCGCTCCCAATACATTCTTGATCATTTAATGTATGTCCGTAAAAACTTTGAAAATCTGAATTTAGTAAAAGACCGACATAATCTAAATACTAGAAACTGTGATAAACTGGTGGTCCCATGTTTCAGACTTAGCAAAACCAGTAATAGTTTTTTAGGTAATAGTGTTAGGTTCTACAATAAAGTCCCAAAGCATGTTACCGATTTGCCGGACTGTAAATTTAAGCGCCACGTCAAACGGGTTTTAGTTTCAAAAGGATATTACAGAGTGGATCAGTATGTGAATGATAGTGATGTCTGGAATTGACTCCTCTCTGTGCATCCACTAAAAGCATTGTATGATGTATTGGAAATATATGTTAAAAAAATATACCCGATCGAGTTTCTTGCCGGTTCTTCTCGATGACTGGGTTGTTTTCCGAACCGGTGGTAGTATTTGACATTCATAAGTGCCTCATTAGGGCCTAAACTGAATAAAGTATTTTTGATTTGATTTGATTTGATCTTAGAACTTTCCTTGGAGTTTTTATGGCAAGTCAAAATCCATGCTCCGTGGTATTATTTCCGATCCACTTCACTTGTGCTCAATAACCAAACTATATTACGTAAAGCGCCACTAACATTACACAATATAGAGCCAAATAACACAAGATTATGGATAAAATATAAAGACCACTACATGGCGCTCCAAGATCTTGCCAAAAAACCTGTCAGTATTTAATTCATATGCTTTTACATAATTTGTTTCTATTTATGGTTTATTTCAGTTGCATAAAAGTTTACTTCTTCGAGCTTTCTACCCGCGGCCGAGCACGCATTTTTTTTTAAATTGTAAATTGTGTGAGTACGATACGCACGCCACCCACAGTATCTTTTAGTAACGTGTACATTTGATATATAATCATGTATCAAATATCATGATCATGATATATAATGTGTCAAATGAGGTTTACCATCAGCAACATATTTGAAACTTTAACCCACCATATAACTACCTCCGTCCTCACTTACACTGCATAAGGTACTAATGAAACAATGACTTCAAAGTATTATTTTAAAGATGCCCATATTGCCAGTATATTTATGTTTTTGTGACTATACAAAGAATAATCCCTTGTCTGTTCCGCAAGAAATTGTGTTATGAAACTCTTAACGTAATATGTTTATGGTCTAAGATCTTATTAGAAATAGCTCTTCTATCTTCAAAGTTACTATTAATTACGATGTTGACTTATAAACAATAAGTTGATAATTATTTCTCATATTAAAAAGACAGAATGAGTTGAAGTCTTGAAATCTTGCTAAATTTCATGCGGACGAAGTCGAGGATAACAGCTACTCTAAATTAAAATAAATTAAATGACTTTTTATAAGGTCCGCTATCTGCTAGTGAAAGTCCAGCGAAAATCAGTCCAACCCTTTTGGAGATAACAGTATAGGCGAAGCCAAGATAAACAGCTAGTCTAAATTAAAAGAGACTAAATTACTTTTTATAACGTCCGCTATCTGCCAGTGAAAGTCCTGTGAAAATTGTTCCAATCGTTTTGGAGATAGCACTTCAAACAAAGCCGCGGTTAACAGCTAGTCTAAATTAGAGTAGCCTATGTCACCTTCTATAATTTCAGCTGTCTGCCAGTGAAATTTTCGTTAAAATCGATTTAGACGTTTCGGAGATTACCCGGAACAAACACACAGACAGACCGATTTTTTTTTTTAAATTGTATTTTTATTATCAGTAGCGTCTACACTTTCATACCCAATCATCAAACATTTGTTATTTTGATATTACATACAGACACTTCATTTTTATTATATGTCTCTAGAGATTAATAACTTTGACTTTTTAAGTATTTTCGATTTATTCTTTAATAAAAACCCTAGAAAAAATCCACTTAATAAAGACGAATATTTATATTTCATACTAGCTAATATCCATGACGTCGTCTACGTCTTTTATTATCTTTCCAATATATTTTATATACAGAGGAAAAACATAAGCACTACACCGCTTGCTCCACTTCCCAACTGCAAGAAAACACATCGCTAAACGCATACCGTGTTATTACAAAAAAGTTACGAAAATACGAAAAAAGAAAAGTTAAATACGTGTTGAATACTCGCTTCAAAAAGTTTCGATTTTTTTTTTTATGTCAAAAGGAGGCAAACGAACATGTGGGTCACCTGTTGTTAAGTGATCACCACCGTCCATAGACACTAGCAACACCAGGGGAGTCGCAAGTGTGTTGCCAGCCTGTGTATGGGGAAGGGGTAGGGAAAGGAGAAAGGGGAAGGGAAAGGAGGTGGGCCTCCGGCGTTGTCACTGACCGAACGAAACGCAACAATGCAAGCACTGTTACTTCACGCCGGTGTTCTGAGAGAGGGTGGTACTACCCCGGGTGAGCCGACCCATTCATGCTGAAACTAGTAATAGCTACAGCGTGGCTCTACCACCTTGAATATTGAATACTCGCTTCAAAAAGTTTGGGTACTTTCGTATTAAATGCACCGCGCTCGCCGAACGTTCGACATCTTGCTCTTTTATCTCGGTTTGCTTAAGTTGGATTGGACGTACGAAAAAGGATAATGCGAGCTTGCCGCGGCAGCGAGCGCGGTGCATTTAATATGAAAGTACCCAAACTTTTTTAAAGCAAGTATTCAACACGTATTTAACTTTTTTGTAATAACACGGATAGTGTTTATAAAAGTCATATGTTCTTGTAGCCAAATGTCTAAGAAGTAAAACCATATAAATTCGATCAAAATTTATCTATCCAGTAATTATGATGCGCGCACAGCGTTACACCTCTATCATTTGATTTATAATGTATACAGGCGAATGCTCAGACAGTAGCAATATTTATGGAGTATACTCTGAACTCGATTCTCGTTTTAAATTAATTAAAAAAATAGGTGCTTAATATTTGACGACTGTAGCTGAGAATATACACGACTCAATGCATTTACCCGTGCGAGCTTGACGTCGAATCGAGCCGAGTAAATCCGATTCGGTCTCACTGACTGAGCGCGACGCTCCATTGTTGAATGCGCCTTACGTTTTCATTTTCAAAAATAAATTTATAACAATCAATAATACATCCAGAGTTACATTGTATCCACGGAACACCAAAACTTTATTATGAGAACGAAATACCTGACATCAGCTTGTGTTATATAAATTATATACACTGTACCGGAAACTGGGGCTTAGCGGAACATTGTACACGACAGATGTCACTCGTAATCGCTATCGAAATTGGAGTAGAACATCATAGCTGCGACTGTTGAATCTTATTTTAAAACCGACATTATCAAAACGTACAAACACCGGTTTTTTACAGTCAGTCGTATACATATATCAAATCATCGATATTGTATCACGAATGATAGGTGTTAATATTCGTTACAATCTAATCATAACTTCAAGTGTTTGCTGCTTCGGACAAAGTAGTGGGATTATGTTATTATATAGGATATAAATGGCTTAGATATATTGTTATTATGCAGTCTTGCGGATATCATGAAGGTCATGTAGAAGAAGAAATAGGTGAGGATTAGGGAGAAAATACCAGCATGTCGTATTGTAACACTTTTTTTTACTGAAGAAGGCGTTTCAATTTGCGGAAATCCATCATTAAATATTATAGTGGACGTTACTTTACACTTCCGCATGGAATTGATTGGCCACTCCACGTCTCACTACAACCAAAAACGTTTGATTTTATTTGTGTGATATGTGCTTGAAGATGTTAGTTTCTAGTTAGTTAGTATGAGATTTAACTATTTCAAGTACACCCCGCGCAAATCAAATCACTTTTTTTTCTTGCTGTGAAACGTAGTACCAGCCATTCAAGTTCGGGCGAAAGTGCAATGTAACGTCCACTATAAAATTTAATAATATGTACTTAGCACATCTCAGTTCACCTCTCATTCAAATATTTTGACGTCTTTATAATGTCTAGATGCAGTCTCTGTTAGTCGATTTATTTGCTGCTATTTGGATAGCACTTTATGGATATATGTGCCACTTTAAAGGTCGTTTGTGAGAAATTATAATTATCGTTTCTCCTTTATGTTACATATTAAAAATATTTGATTGTTTAATCTATACTAATATTATAAAGTGGTCAAGTTTGTGAGCTAGTGACGTTGTGGGGGTAATCTCAGGAACTACTGGACCGATTTCAAAAATTCTTTCAGTGTTATATAGCTCATTTATCTAGGAAGGTTATATATCATCACGCTAAGACCAATAAGAGCGGAGCACTTATGAGGAACGTTTCAAAATCGGGGTTCTTTTCCCCTTGAGAGCTTCCGCTGCGTGTTTACGTTAGCCCAAAGTAACTATTCCCCGCGGACGAAGTCGCGGGCAGAGACTAGTGTAAGTATAAAGTAGAGAAAATCGATGCATCCTAGTAAAGTCGTAAGACGTGAGTCGTGAATACATCGCAGACTCGGGCGCTTAGCGTGATAGCGGTGACTAAACCATACAAGATACAAAGAAATGTACAACAGAATTGTAGGTACATCTTGAAAATGCTTATAAAAAAGTCCCTAATTCTACTCCCTATTACTGGTTTCAGCATGAATGGGTCGGCTCGCCCGAGGTACTACCACCCGACCCACAGAAATACCGACGTGAAGTAGCAGTGCTTGCATTGTTGCGTTTCGTTCGGTCAGTGAGAGCGACAGAGGCCCACCTCCCCTTCCCTTACTCCCCCTTACCTCCAAAACAGGTTGGCAACGCACTTGCGACTAGAGGAGTTGCTGCAAGTGTCTATGGACGGTGGTGATCACTTAACATCAGGCGACCCACCTGTCCGTTTATCTCCTATGAAATAAAAAAAAAAATAGAAGTTTCACTTCAAAAAATTGAGTTTACTGTAATGAACTGACAATATCAAAGCGGAAAAATGGATCTGAAACTTCAAACACATATGACATCACATTTTATACATTGCCCGCATCCGAAGCGGAGGCGAGTCGGTAGTAACATTGAAAATAAATACATGTAGACACATACATACTTTAAAATATATTTTTTTTATTATAAGGCGACAGTTATGATTATCTACAACAAGATTATCAAACGACATTTGTATCTGTATTATGTAAAAATTGATATAGATAATATATAGCTAGAGATGAAATTTCACTTTGTTTTCTCAATTTACCGCTTGTAACTTCAAAGCTGCACTTCAAAAAATAACACAGTTCACACAGTTTAATATAAATATTGATCCATTCCAAGGAATATAGAAATAGGCAGACTTTTGAAAATAGACTTCCCTCGGCTTAGACATATGGCGATCCCACGTGTAACAGAAATAGCTCGAATCGAATAGACTATCTTAATGGAAATGGTTAAACACATTTAGACTTTAAAATTATTAATGTTGTCTGTTACTTGAATTGTGGTATAAAGTTATTCATATAAAAACATATTTTAATATTTCTTTATAAATTATCTATTATATATATATATACTTTTATATTAATGTTATACACTAAACAACTATTTTTAAAGTGTACTCTATACAGTGTGATAGTAAATGCCTAATAATCATATGATACAAAATTAAAATAAAACCAGCCTTAAGGGCCCTCTAGAAAAAAATCGTAAGCACTCTAACGGAAGAAAAATGTATTATTATATTAACCCAATTACTATGTATGCAGTACTTTTTATTCATAAACTTATTTGATCATGTATTATGTAAAATTGGTGGCATTTTACGTAATACATTTTGGTTTTTGTTAATGAAATAGATTACAAATAACAACAAGGAATAGGAAGTTTGCGATATCATAAAACTCCTTGGACAAATCAAAATGGCCGCCACAAAAATAGTTATAGCATTGAGATCACCCGAAGTCGCAAACTGTAAAATACGAAACATTTTAACTCTTCATATTTTCAATGAAGTATGCTGTAATTACTATATAATAGAAATTAGATCGCAACACCAAACATTACGACTAATTCCAGGGAACACGATACGTTCTAAATTTTTTTAGGTTAGCTAACTCATCTGTCAGTTTTAAATTATTTCTGTATTGTGATTAATGATATCAATGGAGAGTAGGGTTGTCTCGCTAATATTTTTTTATCTCTTTATTTATCATAGTAATAATTTATAGTTATAAAATAGATAAAATTCTAGTATTGGTTATACAAGACATGTCTAAATAAATTAGGCGTTTTTGTGTAATACAGATGCACTATTAAAAAGGTAATTAATCAATGGTGAGTTTTATACAGTTCAAGAGATTTTTTGTTTCCTTTTTTTTTAGTTTACTGATCAGCCATCAATCGACAAATTCAAATTATAATGTGTTATTGCAATTTGTAGCCTATTTATTGTGGGGCTGACAAACATCACATCATGTCTCGTAGGAATCTGCTTCGAAGCGATAGTTACCGTGTTCGGACACCATGCCGATCGACCGATAGGTGTGTTCCGGGAGCTGCAGTTGAGAGCTAGCCTACCTGTAGGTTTGCTGTTTTTAAAAGAGTTATAAATGTTTTATACAAATCGCTATATTTGATATTTTAATGTAAAGTTATTCGCATTTTTTTTCTTTATCCCGCGGGGGGCCCCCCCCCCCCACAAACCGACGTGAAGTGAAAATTCTCTTTTTTTTTTTTTTTTTTTTCTTTGGGGGGGGGGCGGGGGCCCCCCCCCCCCCCCCTCCCCCCTTCCCCTTCCCCCTCCCCCCCCCCCCCTTCCCTCCCCCCTTCCTGTGAAAATTTTTTTTAAGGGGGGGTGATCCTTTCTTTCAGGTCCCCCCCCTTTTCTTTTCCCCCTTATAAAAAAAAAAAAAAATTTCAAAAACCACTTCCATAAAATCCGGATTTCGAGTATGATTAAACTTTAACAGAGCATAACTTGGGAAATTTACACTGTAGAAGAAAAATATTATACATTCACATTATAACTACAAGAAGTGGAATTATGCTGAATATGAACGAATTTCAGAACCTTGTATTTTTTCGAAATGCCACATCAGTTACATAGACATTTTTTTACAAGCAAGAAAATTTTATAGGTTTTTTTTTTTATATTATAGAGGGCAAACGAATAGGCGGGTCACCTGATGGAGAGTGATCTCCGCCGTCCATAGACACTAGCAACACCAGGGGAGTCGTAAGTGCGTTGCCGGCCTTTCAAAGAAGTGTACGCTCGTTTTTTGAAGGCTTGTAATTCGTAATTGTTTGAAAACAACGCCGCTGGGAGTCGATTCCATAGGGTCGAAGTAGGTTAACCAATATTATCTATACATATAACAAGAATGCAAATCTAATGTGTCTATACTTTTTAGATTTTTGTGAAAAAAAATTGTTGCAGGTATCTTGGAGTAAGTAATAAAATACATTTAAATTATTTTTTGAAATGTCTGTCTGTTTGTTTGAACACGCATCACTGCTAAACTACTGCGTTCACGATAAAACCTCACCAAGAAAATCATAAAGCATATCCTGGAGTAACATTCAGTCTAAGTTTAATTAAAATCGGTTCACTTTATCAAAAGTTATTGTAATTTTAATAACGACGCGACGTAAGTACGAGAAAAAAGTAAATAATTAAATCGACTCAATATATTCAGATGATTATATTAGTCAGTTTTTTTACATTAAGTCACACTCAGACTGAATCGCGGGAACAGATAGTAAGTAATAAATACAAATTTATACAATTCAATCAAACTTAAGTACCTGAGTAGAGTAAGTTATTAAAGAGGATAAATATATTAGTTTATTGAATATTAAGAAGTCTCTGTCGCGTATTACCTATGAGAAATAACGATTACAGTCGACCTAAAAGCTTTCTGTCTGTAGGCTCCCGGCGCGCTAGGTATTTACGAACAAGTCCTCGCAACGGAAGCGGGGTCAACGGCAATTGCCCGTCGAGAATGCAGGGCTGTCAATAGCTTGGACGTTATTGCCACCCTGCCGCTAAAGTTCTTTTAAACTCGGTTCACAACGGTATCGTTGGTGACAAGATTTCTAAGTAGATTCTTTCTTAGAAGACATCCCTTTATGTTTAAGAAATCGCTTATTTCTACACAGGAGATACTTTTTTATTTATGTAAATTTTCTTACATACTGTAGTCATCTAAATTATGGTCTGTTTTATACGAGTATATAAAGAATGTCATGCTATTATTATTTTTAGCTAGTATCAGTTTAGCTAGTTATATATATTTTTTGTACTTATGTACCTAGATGGTTTTTAACTGTAGTTGGACCAGATAGGTAGCGCTGTTATCGAAACCTAGTTGTTTTTTTTTTTCAATTTAATGTAGTATAACAATGTTTCCTAACCGGGTCTGCTAATATTATAAAAGGAAAATAATTACATTATCGCGTTACTTATATGCAACTTTACATATTATTTTTTATTCAGTGATAACGTCTTAAATTTTGCAGCATTATTGTAAATAACTAATTCAAGATTAGATTTACTATTTATTAGATTAGATTAGATTACAAAAAAATTAACGTATCAACCCTACTTTGTCGACACTGACATCGCATCAATAGTGACACGACCATAGACTCGTACAAATGACACTTACATTGAGTCGGTATCGTCTTACGCACGGAATTCGCTGTTCCGATTTCAAATTTAAAAATGAGTACCTATTCAAAAACGAACGACTGTGGGGTCTCGTGCTAAACTCATGCTAAACTCGACTCATTTTTACTTTTAACTAGACAGACATATCAGATTTCTTTTATCGCAAATTAGATACTCGCCACGGCTTCGCACGCCTGTACTAATGAAGAAAATGAGACCAAATCTTGTCTGTACAGTACGACAATGTAATAAAATAAAATGGCAGCTGGAAAACTGAAGGTTATTCTGTTGATTTTGTCAAAATTTTTAAAGATCTTACTACAGTCCTATTTAACTCACTCATTTGCTTTTTTCAAACATTGTTGTAGAGAACAAAACTAAAATAAGTCAAATAGGTCCATGCGTTATGAAATAATGAGCATACATTCTGCAAGTAATTTTTATTTATATAAATTAACAACGCGTATTTTAAGTTGATAGAATAGCGGATAGGAATTTCATTATATCTTAATCCAAAATTGCAAATATTCTTTCTTCATTAAATGTGATCCTTATTTTTTCTTAAAATTGCAATTCAATAGTCTCGCTCTCTCTTCCTGACTGTTTATCCCACATGGTGTGGTGAGCCTTCCGATCTTTGCTTCATTACCTCCCTCAATCCTTGATATCGCATTCGGAAATATTGTATTCCTTCACCACTTCCTTCCAGTCTGTTTTGGGCTTGTCCCTGGACCTTTCACCAGGAAGGAACAGTTGTTGTGGTAAATTCCCTATGTTGTATGGTAGTTACTGTTTATAATAGTAATTTTTTTTAGATTTCCTAAGATTTTTTAACAGTTTAGTGTCGTGGTGTCTAGTTTACTTGACGAATTATGTTATTATGTTCCGTTTACTGGACATTGTAGGTGATAGACCTAGAAGCTATTATTGGTTCCAGCAGGAATGGGTCGGCTCATCCGGGGTAGTACCACCCTCTCACAGAAAACCGACATGAAGTAACAGTGCTTGCATTGTTGCGTTTCGTTCGGTCAGTGAGAGCGCCGGAGGCCTACCTCCCCTTTCCCTCTCTCCCCTCCCCTCAAACACAGGCTGGCAACGCACTTGCGACACCCCTGGTGTTGCTAGTGTCTATGGACGGCGGTGATCACTCAACATCAGGTGACCCATCTGTTCGTTTGCTATATATGATATAAAAAAACATTCAATGATACTAACTTACACCCTTCGCTGGGCATATTTTTATATTGTCTTAAAATATCTCCTTATCTTCGTCATCGTCCCGAATTGACTTATAATCCAAATTTTGTTAAAAACCCATTCAAGCGTGAGCAATTAACAAACACTCGAAGAAAGTCATAACCATATTTATTATTTTTATTTTATACATTTTTCTTATTTATTAAGATTAAATCTGTGTATAATGTGACAGGTGTATGTGTATATAATTTTTTTTTATATCATGTAAACGAACGGGTGGGTCACCTGATGTTAAGCGATCACCACCGTCCATATACACTAGCAACACCATGGGAGTCGCAAGTGCGTTGATATCCTATGTTTGGGGCGAGGTCCTCCGGCGTTATATTTCTTTTTACACCCTTTTGGTATAACCAGCTTCCTGCATTTTAACAAATGAGGTGTCGTTAGATTCGTTTTAGTTGTGGGATAAACATTTGTTATAATATCTCAATGGGACTACTGTCAAACAAAGCGAAGAATAATAGAAATTATGTTTTTTATTGTGATTAAAAGAACAGTGTTTATTCTTTTAATTCGAAGCTTAAACGTATATGGGAGGTAGAATCAAAAGGAAATACGTTGTCTACAAAGATATATGCTCTGATACAAAAATCGTAATATACCAATAGTGAAAACCTTAACTTACTGTACTGACGTCTGACTACTGAATACAAATCACGCAGTTCCTACGTAAACAAACACTTATCACTGAGAGTGGAAAAACATCGAAC
Source organism: Antheraea yamamai (assembly GCA_036509395.1). Classification (NCBI taxonomy): domain Eukaryota; kingdom Metazoa; phylum Arthropoda; class Insecta; order Lepidoptera; family Saturniidae; genus Antheraea; species Antheraea yamamai. The sequence continues at coordinate 7,758,356 of AP028449.1, read as the reverse complement.
GGAAATGGGTACGCGTGATCCTCGGATATCTAAATCTATGTGTTTTATTCCGCCGTCCAAAGAGAGAGAGGTCTTTCTTTTGGTATTTTTTTGCATTTTTGAGTTTTATATACCTGTATATTCTGAATCAGTTGAAAAAGGTGCATCAAATAGGATGCTTTTGTTCGCTTAAAAACTTCTATTCTCAAATTAAACTTAATCAAAAACGGAATTAAGTGTAACTTGCTAGAGCAGTAAGCTACAGACATAAATGTTTTTCCATCTTATGTTTTTGTTAAATTCGCCCCTTCCTTTTCTTTACATCAGTAGTATGTATTTTTAAGTGTATACATATATTTAGAGGAACGAAAAAAGAAGGTAGAATAACAATAAAAAAAAAACAAAAAATCCAGCAACAGGGAACTAAAAACTGCATTGGTCGAAGAATGGAACCTAATAAATTTTCATTGACAATTTAATAAAAAGTTTGCCCAAACGGTTGCAGATAGTTTTAAGGGGGCCTTCATTTTTAAGTGTGATATCTCATCTAATCTTAAGTTGAAGAGAGGGGGGGTCTCGGCAAATATCACGCAATTTTTTTCTGATTGAAAAAATACTGTTTTGGTCCATTTAATCCAGATTGTACATGCTTAAGATTTAATATTAAGCGTAATCGAATACGATTAAAATCATTCGCTAATTCGTTCGAAAGAAAATAATTTCATTTTCATTTCCGCTTTTATTAGCTTCACCTGTATGTATGTATGTAACCGACCCCTTTGAGCTCGATTTTGTCCTACTTTGAAAAATCCAGCTTTAATTCAGGGAACTATAAAACTGCATTGGTCGATGACAATGCAACCCAGATATCGGTATTTTTATCATGTTTTTGTCACTTTTTACATAAATTTTCATTGACCATACACTATTCTTAATCCAAATTTATAAAATTTTATATTCTGTTTTTTAGTTGGAATTTATATAAAAGAGTGTTTTTTTAGTTTTTTTAAACTATTATTTATTACAATAACAATCCAACGCGTTGACGTAAGAAATCCACATTTTGAAAAATCTCACGTGAGTTTGGGGCTGGGGGAGGGGGTTGAATAAAATCTCACGACATCTCACCAGGGGAGGGAGACAAAAATTAAAAAACACCCCGAATTATGGACGCCCCCTAATAGCGAAAGGAGGCAATGTCAAATATAGATTGTATCACCCGTTATGATTTAAAAAACAGTCATTAGAACAATATTTAATCTGAATTATTTTAGGTCAAAATTCCTTACAATTAAAATGCTGCCTCTAATTTGATTTCTTTTTCGTTTAATCTTCCTTTATGCTCAAAAATGTATTTTTATTAATCAATTCTATTGGACGAATTTTTAAGAGCTTACATTGTACAAAGAAATCTGTTTTCATATGAATCTGTCCCTTTTTTATTACGTTCCTTTAAATATGTCCATGAGTGTAATACTAAAAGTGAAGGAAGGAAGAATAAATATTTATTACAATGAAGTATATTGGTTACAACAAACATTACGTAACGGGAAAAAACAACACAGCCATGATCGTCCGTATTGCAAATTATGCTGAGCCTTGTGATGGTAGTACATGGCAAATCCATTGCCCATATATATATATATGATATATGTACTGATAACCTTATTTAAAACCATCCTTACTCTTAACGCAGGTCAATAGGTTACGACACCAAAAGACTGTATAGAAAGCCCTGTGTAGCATTGTAAGTTACTAACTACACGTAAATCGGAATACAGTAGGAGAACGGTAGCCATTAATACATATGGAAGTGGTGCTTTTACAATTAAATCTTGCAATATTAATTAAAACTTTCTTTTCTGACAATCATCACTTCCATTATCAAGTGAATAGTTAAAGAGTCTTGTGATGACTATGGAATATAAAATAATTTATATATATTTTTTTTTTTTCTTTTTTTTCTCATCAAATGATCTTTTTTTTTTTTTTTTTTTCTTTTTTCTTATTCCTATTTTTCTTTTTGGGTTTTATTTTATATTATAAAAATATTTTTTTTGGTTTATTTTTTTTTATAGTCATACAAATATTTTTTTTTTTTTATTTTTTTTTTTTTATCTATTAATTTATCTTTTTTTTCTTTTTTTTTTTTTTTTTATTTTTTTTATGTTTTTTTTTAATTTTTCTTTTTTTTTACTTTTAATTTTCCCCCCCTATCCTTTTTTTTTTTTTTTTTTTTTTTTTTTATAACCCCCATTAAAATTTAAATTTAAATTTTTTTTAATTTTTTTATTTTTTGATTTAACTTCCGGCATTAAGGCCCGTTTAATTTTCTAATTTTAAGACTATAATTGTAGTGTTAAACCCCGAAAAATATTTATTTTCCCGCTCGTTACATACGATTATATACATTGTGAAAAGTTAAAATATACAGTCCACTGAAGTTACTGAAGTCAACCAATGTTTTATTGCTTCTGAAGCCTCACCAGCTGACCCCAACAACTATATATTCCAAAAAAATGGTATTTTGTTCAAACTTTCCAATGATTGTGACATTTTAGAGTTTAGATCCCATGTCATATTTCTAAGTCACTTCACTTGTACGCAAAAACCTAGTTATGTTATACAAAATGTCACCTTTAATTGTGAAACGTGTGAATCGATTTAAGACTTGCAACACTTGTTGATAGAATGTGGCCGAAATAAAAAAAGCTGTTATAAATGAGTAGAAGCTTAATATAGTTAATCAATGCATCTCTTGACTGTACCTGGAAATGAAGAAGTCAAGATTTTGTGGAACTATGTAAATAGTTGTAACACAGTTTTGTGTATAGTATAGCTTCTGCCTGCGACTTCGTCGGCGTGGAATAAAAACAAATAAAAGGTAAAAGAAACGATTTTGAAACATTCTTCATTGATGTTCCGCGACTATTGGTCTTAGCGTGATGATATCCTATGATATAGCCTTTCTCGATAAATGCGCTATCTAACACTGAAATATTTTTTCAAAACGGACCAGTAGTTCCTGAGATTAGCGCGTTCAAGCAAATAAACAAAGCTCCAGCTTATGCATCCCTAAATGCAGATAGCATTACAGAACGAATATTACATAATATAGGGTCAAAGAACGTAACTTTCTGCTCTAAAAATAAAGGCCTCTACATGACAATCTATGACTTCACAATAACCTTTGCAAATTTCTATTAGAATTTAACTTAGGAATTTGTCTATTCCAACAATTTAAGCTGTTTCTGCTATGAAACATACTCCACGGCACTTAAAACTAAATATATATTTTCGATGTACAGATATATGTAGGAGGTATATAGGAATGACCTTTGCCGAATTAATAAATTAACAGTAAAATTGTCTTTTGTGTACATTCTTATTTGTATATAGTGAATAACGAAGTGAAAGAGACGTTATAAGAGTAGAGAGAATGAGCGAAAGAGACTGTAGAAGAGAATACGTATTGAAGTATAGCACAAATAAGGGGTTTGTGTGCTGACCCTCAGGTGTGAAGACGTATCATGTAATGAAATACTTTTTGTATCCATATTCCATTCTTATCAATCATCTAAATCATCTAAACCTGTGCATAGTTCTTCTTCTATTTTATTTTTGGCAACCAATCTTCTAGTAGACTATTACTGCTATTGTCAAATGATTAACGATATTACAAGTTTCTTGATATAACTTCAATGAACTAACAAGATGGTGGCCATCTTGTTAGAACTTTCCTGGGAGTTTTTGTGGCAAGTCAGAATCCATGCTCCGTGGTATTATTTCCGATCCACTTCACTTGTCACAATAACCAAACTATATTGCGTAAAGCACCATCAACATTACAGAATCTAGAGCCAAATAACACAAGATTATGGATAAAATATAAAGACCACTACATGACATTCCAAGATCCCGCCGAAAACTCCCTGTGCATAGTTATTACAGATGAATGTAAAGCCCACCTTCCCTCCCTCCCCTTCCCCTCCCCTCTCCCCCCAAACACAGCCTGACAACGCACTTGCGACTCCCTTGGACTTTCTAGTGTCTATGGACGGTGGTGATCACTTAACTTCAGATGACCCACCTGTACGTTTGCTTCCCATGATATATTTTTTTAATTTAATATTATTATTACCAAAGGTAAAAAAGTACAAAAATGAAATCATTTCGAAAATTTCATTTACACTTCAGAACGAACATTACATAATCTGAATTTAATACTTCAGTTACAAAGTAAATTGGAAAATCAATCTGTTTAAAACTTACCATTTTTTATTATTCATGGGAAGCATCGAACAATATATTCAAATTCCCTTCTTAAACTTTCGCAATAAAGTATTCTAAGTGCCCCTTTTTTATTGAACCGCCTTTCATCTTATCGGGGAATAAGAAAATTCTCTCACATTTTTTGTCTAAACTATTCGCCGCTTAATAAACACCTTCGCGGGATATTGAGGCCTTTGATGAAGGACATTCTTAATATTTGGGTCAAGTCGTGTTCAAACAGGTCGAAAGCGGTACCAAGAGGCCTCTCACCAGGATTATTAAGTAATTAACCCCCCGGTAACGGTCTCTCTAATAAATTAAACACCACGCTGTAGATATCGGGTTGTTAAAAATGTATTTCTGTGAAACGCGAAGGCAACTACAGTCTGATGTCGGAGCAATTTCTAGCCCATTTCAATATTTTTTGTTTTTGTTTATCTGTATACCTAGTTGGTTCATAGATTCTGTCAAAAACTGTATATATGGCCAGTATTCGAAAATTAAAAATAATAAGGTTGTGACGGAATTTATGACCCGAATAGGTAAATAAAAGAATGTCTGACTGACTGAATAACTGATTGACTGACATATCAGATCACAGCTCAAACTACTGAGACTAGGAGTGTGAAAATTTGCATGCGGGTTCCTTTTACACTGTAGTTGAACACCGTAGAACAATTCTTGAAAATTCAACACCTAAGATGGTGAAAAGGGGGAGGAAAATTAGTATAAAAATAGGACATTTTTTAAGTTACATCTATACAAAGTGGTATTAAGCATGTGTTTATTATCGGCATGTCCTTTTAAAATTGATAACATAATTAATTTATTACTTGTACTAATAGTTTCTATCTACACTTCGGAAATGCACATAATCAAATTTCGTTGCTAAGATGACCAAATTATTACAATTCAAAATATTACGATTGATTGTTGTGAAATTTCGGACAGACAGCATGATATACGTATATGATTGAAGTTGAATCGAAATTTCAAATTTCTTTTTTAATTACTTAATCATTTAACTCATTCCTTTTGAGATATAATCATTTATTATGCTCGAAATTCAACCGGTAGGCAAACACTAGTAAAAGAAACAGTGAAACATATCCTACTTTTTGATAACAACACGAAACTATTAAAATGTACGTCATTCAGTAAAGCGTTTGAAAGATTTGCGTTACTTACTAATCTATACTAATATATAAAGCTGAAGAGTTTGTTTGTTTGTATGTTTGGTTGAACGCTATGATCTCAGGAACTACCAGTCCGATTTGAGAAAATCCTCGGTTTTAGATAGCTCATTTATCGAGGAAGGCTCTAGGCTATATATCATCACGCTAAGACTAATAGAAGCAGAGCACCAATGAAAAATGTTTCAAAATCGGGCACTTTTTTCCTTTCGTGAGATTTCGTTAGCGTTAATATTATATACGTTGCCATGGTAACGTGGTAAGTTTCTATCGCAAACATTTTCAAAGTTTATTTTGTTTTCCTATTTAAAAAGTTTATACCATTTTTATATCCAATTTTTTATTTGTTCTCTATTACGTATTATAAAAATAAAGTTTGTGTATGTACAATTAAAATAACAACTTTTTGATGAATGGATATGGCTACAAATGACCAAAAAAATGTTTTTTTATACTTTATCTATATTTTTAGAGTATTATATTTTGTCTGTTTGTTTGTTTGTTCCGGGTAATCTCCAAAACGGCTGGACCTATTTTAACGGGAATTTTACTTTTTACTGCCAGATAGCCGAAATTATAGCGGTTGACATATTCTATTTTATTTGTCCGCGGCTTCGTCCGCATTGCTATTTCCAAAATGCTTGAACTGATTTTCACGGAACTTTTACTGGCAGATAACTCACCTTATAAGAAGTAACTTAGACTATTTTATTTTGTTACTCAAGACTTCGTCCGCAATATGCTACTATCTACTAATTGGTTGGACTGACTTTCACGGGGCTTTTACGGGCAGATAATTAGCGGGCTCGGAAGACGTTGTCCCGCCCCGATAATAAAATGAGAATCTTGACAAATTATACCTCAACCTTCCCCATGATCTATTCTATCTACTGGTGAAAACGGCATGAAAATGGTAGTTTTTGACTTTCTTTTTAACCGACTTCGAAAAAAGACGAGGCTACTATGTTCGGTTTTATGTATTTTTTTATGTATGTTAAACGATATTTTCGTCAATTGTGAACCGATTTTAATGATTCATTTTTATTTGAATTGGTACACTATGTAGTGATTAACCTGTGCATTCGTCCGTGTGAAATTGATCAAAAATATGTTACAACCGCGTGAGACGTGTGCCTTACTGGACTCCAAGAATAAATATACATAATTGAAAGTCATATATTTGTATGTAATATGAATTATATCATCTTTTTGGTCAATTTGGCGCCCTTATTGTTTTATTTACCGCGTTTGCTTCTACATAACTCAGTGATTATTACAACGTATAAGAATAACTTAAGTATATCGACATTACGGGCACATTATATCTATATAATAAAAGATTTAACATATATTGTTCGATAATGTATAGCTTATAATTTTCATTACTTTCTTATATAGTGTTAGTGAGCACTGAGTTTGGTATATAGTAGGTTGAAATTCCATTCCATTCCATTCGATATACTATTAGTATTCATATATCTAATGTACACGTTACATGTAACAGTAGATGGCGTTCGTATCGTAGTTACAAATGTTTTTGAAAAAGCGTTTCCGTAATGTACACACCCACTCACAATTTTACATTTCTTTAATACATTTTTAAAAAGCGCGTGCGGAGCCGCGGGTAACAGCTAGTAGCTTATATTAAGATTAATCTAAGTTAAATATGGTTCTACAATTTTATAGAGACAGCTTAAGGGTATGGAGGTTTTATTAATCATCAAATGGAAACATCCCATTAAGGCGTGGCGAGGCAACATTAACATTTGTCACAGTTCTTATATATCAGATGGTTGTAACGCTTTGATATGGGCATAGATTAACAGGTTTCAGTGATATTAAAAATGGCACATAATTCTGATTTTTTAAATTTACGTTTTACTTGTTTTTCCTCGCGGCTCTGTTTGTTTTAATGTAGATCATTGATATACAAAAACCCAAAATGCACCCTTAACGTCTCACAGACGGCACACACAATGAGTGCATAACTTTGGATGATGCAGTCATTTTAAATAGTCTCGCGTTCTTATAAAAATAACTTTAAAACATTCAGGTGAGATTTGCAAGATCATAAGTTTATCGCGTACCTATAACCACGTATGTATATTGAGAAGTTTTTGCGGCCGGTTTTGAGCGCTACTTTTATTCGAGACTTTGTGCGTCTTGGATTTTTATATGTCAATGATGTAGTTATAAGATATTCCTCGGAAACAATATATATCTCAGGATAAAGGTATCTTATGTCCTTCTTTGTACCCTTGATAACATGCGTGCAAAATTTCGTGTTATTTGAGTAGTAGCTAAACAAACTGACGTTCGCAAATATACTATGGAAAATTAAGTGTACTACAAGTTTTTCTTGTTTAAGTACTATGCTAAGTTATCGTATATTTTATACATATATATATATACTAGCGGACCGGGCGGACGTTGTCCTGCCTTGATAATAAAAAAAAAATGTGTGCGTGTACTAGTGTACACACGTAAGAAGTGAAACTTGTTTAAGGCCTTATTTTTCGCAAAATGATCTATATGCAACTTTCCAGAAATTGGTTAAAAAAAAAAAAAAAAAAAAACCCTTTCTTTCTTTATGGCAAACAATTTCATTAATATATTAAAAAATAAAGTTAAATTAGATAAAGTTTAAACAAAGGGATTTTATTATCATAGACATGAATACAAACAAGATGGCGCGTAACGGAAAAATGTGACGGTAAATTTTTTCCAACGCCGATAAAGAAGTTTCACTTCAAAAATCCTAAAAGTCAACTGCAGCGCCACCTACCGAGTCCAATTGTCAATCTAAACCATTCTCGAATCTCCACGAACACACACAAAAAATTTCATCAAAATCGGTCCAGTCGTTTAGGAGGAGTTCAGTCACATACACACGCACACAAGAAATATATATATTAAGATATATAATTTACAATTCTGTACTAACTTAATTTTGTGTCCTGTTATTATACATTTGATAAATTTTGTACTATTCACGTCACTATTGACAATATAAGATAGCAATTTGCGCCTTCGAACGTAGTTACTAATTTATATTAATGATGATGATGATGATGAAATGATCACACAAACGTCAAAATGGTCATCATCATGTACCGCTACATTAGTTATTATAATTATAACTACCTTTGGTCACGGTTCTACGCGACTTCAGTGTATCTGTGAATAAATAAGTATATTACTATATCAAATATACAGTCAATTGCAGTGATATTGTGTGCATATTTTCCGTATTAAAATATGTCGACACCTACCAATTTTCATGGCTACCAATTAAACGATATAGGAGTTAATACGCTACAACGCCATCTTGTAGTAGACTATAGTAAAACAAAGCATATAACATTTAGTAATGGGACTACAAATTTAGCGTCAGAGTTATTATCATAACTGTACACATTGAATTACTATCTATATATATATATATATATATGTTAAAGAAAAACTGATAGACATATCAACACACTATTCAAACGATTGGGACTGGAGCCGTAAAAATTAGCACCGGGATATTTTTATACCGTGAAATGGTTTTCGAAACTCAACCCGTAAGTTAGTGAAAAAGGGGCTGAAAAGTTATATGAAAATCTGTTATTCAGTTATTATGTCATATATCATTGATTCTATATATATTTATATAATTATTTTGTACTTATGTATGTGACTGATTTCCTTCAAAAGGGCTGGCCTGATTTTTATAGATTTTTTTGTGTGTTCAGGTGGATTCATGCACGGTTTCGTTCCACGACTAAATCCGGTGGGTGGCGTTGTGATTTGATTCCAGGATTTTTTGTTATTCTTAGGGCAGGACAACGTCTGCTGGCCCTGTTATATAAAATTAAGAGTCGAAGATTATTACTGCGTAGATAACACGTCCGAAGCCGCGTAATAATTAGTACAATACATATTTTATATACATTAGATTGTAGCTACAACACACGCTGAATCTAATCGAACTCAGAAGTGCCGTTGCCAAAAATCCGCGATAAAAGCTTGGCAACAGTTTTAGTCATTACTTATTAATATAACACTGCTATATTGTACATATTTTTTCACTAAAACATAAACCCTATTTTAGAAGCCATGCCAATTAGTTTCTTTTAAACTTAGGCGATCTTATTACACGAGTTAAACGAGTTTCGAGTAAAACACGAGTTTTTTTTTTATATCATAGGAAGCAAACGAACAGGTGGGTCACCTGATGTTAAGTGATCACCATCGTCCATAGACACTTGCAACATCAGGAGAGTCGCAAGTGCGTTGCCAGCCTGTGTTTGGAAGGAGGGGATAGAGGGGACGAGGAGGGGTGAAAGGGAAGTGGGCCTCCGGCGCTCTCACTGACCGAACGAAACACTACAATGCAAGCACTATTCACGTCGGTTTTCTATGAGAGGGTGGTACTACCCCAGGCGAGCCGACCCATTCATGCTGAAACCAGTAATAGCTTCAGCGTGGCTCTACCACCTACACAAGTTTTACTAAGCAGTGCCTGAAATTTTAGATCTAGTTGAACACATGTTTATAATACTTTATTACAAAATTATGTCCAAGCGGTATCTAACTAAACACCTGTCTTTTATGCAAGCAACTCTGAATAGCATTCGTTCAATTCGATCTCATCATTCAAAAACGTTCCGTTACACGGATATTATGCAAACAATTTCAATTTATGAATAATATTTTTAATTCAGATCTTAATTAAGAAAATGTACTTATTATGAGTTAAATTGGTTATCATTATTGTGACAATTTAGTTAAAAGAAAATAATGTAATCGTTAAAATAAGCAATTTAGTAGATTTAAATTTTATGTCAAAGTGCGTAAGGTGGAACAACAGCATATATCAGATTAAATACATTGTAAGATGTCAATAGTGTCATATGAATCTCTGTAATTGTTTTTATTTATTTTTTCCAAACTAATTCTACTCAAAAAATTCTTAATTGGTTACGAAATGTTTTTTGCCGGCAAATAGAAAAACAATAAATCACACCAATAACATAAGAACTGTCACCTTAGACAAGTGTTCAAGAATATTTATATTTAAATAATGTCCATCTGTAAAAAATACACTATTTTGTGATCAAACTTTTTTTAAGTATGAGTTCAATGCATATTTAACTTGTTTGTAATAACACGGTATAGGTTTTATTGTTTGTACTATAATCTCATCTGAAGTTTAATTAATTTATTTATTTGTTACATACTAGCTGACCCGCGCAACTTCGTCTGCGCCAAATCGGTTATTACCGGTTCAAATTTTATTCCTAAACGCGAAAAGTCTTAAAAAACCTAGAACCCGATTGTAGCGACACTTTCCGGGTCCAATTGTGAATCCAAACTATCCTATATATATTGGCAAGAAATGTCTTCCCGGTATACTCTGGGTTGCTCTGTGGCCCTCACCTTCACGACCCATTTACTATCTTCGCAACAACGCAATAATTTTACCGGTGTATAATTGTTATGTTATTATCTTCTAACCAACTTCATCAATTAACATGCTGTAAAAAGTAAACTTTATCTCCATGACATTTTCAACTTAGCTATTTGTTTTAATAAGAATTTGTAAAGTATACATAAAACCTGTATCTAATAACCTTAGTAATTTGCAATTGTAACATTTATTTTCTTTCTCACATAAACAATCTTTCTGGCTGAGATATTAAACTTGATATATGTATGTCATAGTTTTTGTAAAGCTAACAGTAATGAGTTTTGCTATAGATTTTATTACTTTATTTCAAATCATTCCAGCAACGCACTCCATATTATAGAATTTTGCTAATTTTTATTACACTTATGGAGATCAATTATTAAAAATATAATATATACCACAAAAAAGTAGTCTAATATACCTTTCTAACTGTGTAAGAATTTTCAAAATCGGATAAGTAGTACCAGACATTACCACGAATATCCAAACTCACAAAGTACAACTTCAACTTTTTAATATTGGAGTTTCATAGATACGAATTCTACCAGTGTTAATTCAATCATAGGAGAGTCAATTTATAGGTAGTATTATTTTTGTTTTATATAATTTAGTTCTTCCAGATTAGGTCTCTGAGATACACAAAGACAAACACAACACTTACAGACATCCTGTTGTAAATAAATATATATTTACATAATAATTAATGGTTAGTGACTGTGTTATATTAAAGTCTAATTTTGTTAAAACATATAAGATTAGCCAGAGTATTAACAAAACGAGAAAATACAGACCTTTGTGCCTTTGTTAAAATGAGACGGACGTAGTATATTGTTAGGTAAAATATCATACTAAATCGGGGCAATTGAAATGTTTTCTAGAGTGTCTTCATCCAACCCACATTCACATGTTGAGTTGGCTCTGATTCTGAGTTTTGCAATATGGACTGGAGAAAACATGTCTGCAGGTAGTAGACGCAGCAAACTTGCAACAGTCTGGATAGCTTCTTTAGCAAGAAGATCAACAGCTTCATTACCCTGGATCCCACTATGGTCTCGTATCCATGTCAGAGTTACATAAATTCCTAAACAATGACCTTGGTACAAATGGAATTGATTAATTGTGATAACTGATGTTTCATTGAAATATGTCAAACATGTCAAAACAATATCAAATGTATTGTAAAAAAGAAGAAAAAGCCCTGTCTTTCTTTAAGCCAAACAATTTCATTAATATATTGTAAAAAACATTTATATATCTTAATATATATATTTCTTGTGTGCGTGTGTATGTGACTGAACTCCTCCTAAACGACTGGACCGATTTTGATGAAATTTTTTGTGTGTGTTCGTGGAAATTCGAGAATTGGAATATATTTAAAAAAGGACCCGGAGGGGGGGCTCCGGTCCGCTTTTTGGGTTTTTTTTTGTTTTCAAGGCAGGACAACGTCCGCCCGGTCCGCTAGTATATATATATATATAGATTTTTTGATACAGGAACCTTCTCAGGCGTTTCCAGAATACCCTCCTTTAATAATTTATTATTATCACGATCTGATCAGTAGTTTCGGCATACATAGAGGACAAACATACAAATATTGATTTTCGTATATAAAGATTATCAACACATTTACACATATGATAGTTTTTGAGATTATCAACACATTTTTTTTTTATATCTGCAAACATGTTGTGCCAATTTCAAAGTAATAATTATTACATTTTATGTAGTACTCGTATATTCAATTAGTAGTGTTGTATAAGAAATCAAGATAGTGCATTCTAAGTATGACGGTGACTGTGATTTTAAGTATTCTTTTGTATATGTGAATTTATGTGTAAGTGTATCTGGTATGTTCCTGCTTGATACTTTACTGTACCAATATTTTTTTCTTTTTTAATTCAGTTTCTCGATAAAAATGTTCCTTTTATGCTGGAATATATCAATATTATCGAATTTCCTATCATGTAAATTAAAACAACTTTATAAAACAGAGTTCTTTGCGTAGTTATGTTTAAATGGGTGTGGTGCAAATAAACGCGGGCTTCGATTCCTTTTCGTCGATATTTTAAATGATGATATGATCTAAGAAGGGAAACACGCTAAACTAAGAGGACTGGTTCTCAAGAATACCTGCCGAGACACGCCTATAGACGCTTGGTGATAGATTTTCAAATTAAGGATCGTAGCTAGCCAAACGGACTAAGAAAAAACTCTACCGCCACGTTATGGTTTCATTGCGATATTTCTCTTCACCGAAATCACGGATGTAGCACGTCGATCGGTATTGTGTTCGACGTAGAGTATGTCAAAAAAAACTTCATCGCATCAAAGTATCATGTATCAAAGTTAATAATAGTTATGGGCTTACTACGGTTACAGGCAATTAAGTGCAAGGTATGGTCGAAAACATAAACAGCCCCTGAAAGAGATTGTGTATATGGATAGTGAAGTGTATGTAGGTTTACTGGGTTTTTGGAATTAAAACGAGGACAACGATGTAAGTGGCACGGCCATTTTATTGTAACTAACAAACTTTTTTTATACAAAAAAAACATAGATTAAAGATATATTTGTTGGATTGCCAACAGCCCCCAATATAATGGATGTACATTTGTCGTATATAATATAACGTAATAGTGGTTCGTAAAGGTGATCGCATTTAAAGACCGTTGTGTGATTGATTACTTTTATTAGAACGTAATACGTTTCTGACGTGACAACGTCTTATAAATCGAAGAACGCCGGCTGCACGCACGAAAAATCATGACTCATTGTCACGTTCCGCCTGAGTCGTTTGTGCAAGCGAGAGTGCGGAACAAGCGATAGAGAGGCGCGATCGGCCTTCTGACGTTATTACTTTTACGTAACCTAGGCAACAGCCCAAGCCGAGGTGTGCCGTGCACCCTTGAGCTAGTTGTCAAAATAAAATCGGCTGAGTACCTTAAGCGCTCGCCTTAGTAGTCCGGTGAACCTATTAAGGCATTGGTAGGCCAATAGCCTAGTAAGTTCGAAAAACAAAGAAACTCCTAGGTATACCGAATGTCACAGTAATTGGTAAAACCAGCTGGGATAGATCTTAAATATTCAAGAATTAAACAATTTAATGTGAAACCATATTTTTTGAACTTAAAAAATATGCATACCTTTTGTAATGTAATACAGTACTTAAAAAAATCTCTATTAGAGCGTGAACGATGAACTGAAGTAAAACGGAAACATCCGCCGAAAGATTAGAGATAAAAAAGAATCGAGTATATCTTTCTAAAAATAAAATTTACCCGAAAAAAAATATTGTATAACACTTCTGTACTCGGCTCCGGTCGGCAATCCATCAGTCGGTGTAATTGAAACCTTCCCTTATTACATCCAAGCCCCGCCTCACTGTCAGTCCGTCGTTCAGTTTTATTGGATTGTCAGGTTTATTGGCCAGTGCACGTTGCCCGGTGGATGGATGGGCCATTAATTTGTTATCCCATGACTGTTAAGCGTGCTCGTTCGAGCTCATTTCTATCAGACCAAATCATTGCAATTACTGTAATGTGTTGCTTATTTTTTATATATATTTATCTGATAAAAATTACATGGAGCATTTTCTTTCTTTTTCAAATCTCTACAAAGCCCGAAAACTTCTTCGGCCTCTGTCTGTTTCTTGTACACAAATTAATTAACAACTAAAATTTCGACGGCCATATTTGACGATCCCGCTTTTTTCTGTACTACTCTTTTGTATTACGTCTAATGCTTTTAATTACAGACGAAAATAACAGTTATATTAATTAATGTGCTCGTTATTTTATAGCAACTATTGTTATAACTGTTATAAATTATTCTGCTGGTAACTAATTTTCTGTTTTGGAATATTACAATCCGACTATTGACAATCTAATTACGACGGGCGCGTCCGCGTGATATAGAAAAAAGTAGGCCGTCACGGAATGCCCGGCATATTTAAAATATTAAAAATAATATTAGAATTTATAATTAATAATCTATATGAATAAAAATCAGTTACCGAATTTATGCAAACCCATCAATTCATAACGGCTGCAGCTATTCGACTATTTATTTTTTGTAGTGTTTGTAATTATCAGGTTTGTATGAGATATAATATTTATACTTACTGTAACTTGTACGAAAACGTGAGTAGACTCTATTACAAAATCGCCATATAAAAAGTGAGTGAGTGAGACAGAGGACGATAATAAGAACTAAAAAAACCTTGGCTTAATCAACAGCTTAGCTATCAGATGTTCATTTAACATTTTATTTCTACATGATCCTACTATATACTATACATACATGCTATAGTTTTTTTTTTGTTAGAACAGTCGTGCGAAGCCTGGGCGGGCAGTTAGTATTTAATAAATGAACGCAGTCGCCACACGCCATTGTGTACAAGCGTGCATGTCAATAAAACATTTCCTTATTACAAGCCTTCGTTCGCGTCTACACAAACGAGGGCGGGCGGATATTGCTTGTACTATTACAGACCAAAAGGGGGAAACAAACAAATACGCGCCCTGCGGTTCTTTCAAACTACATCTCAAACATACAATTCCTTTTTAGTTACAATGAACATTATAATTTGATTTTAATCGGTGGTAGAATTCGGAATTAATAATGAATGGAATACATGTTATTTGTATATTAACGTTCAATTGTTTTTATTTAACCATAAATATTGTAGGGTTAGGTCAATACCTCCTTATAACAATTATATCACTTTTTGTTTACTTACGTATTCGTTGAAATCTCAACAATGAGTGTAGTTACGACGAGTTATCCGTAGATTTGACTAGCCTAACTGTCTGAGCGAGTATGCGTGTCTGTCTGAGCGAGTATGCGTGTCATCTAGTTGATCGCCTTTTAAGGCCTCAAGATACATAAACAGCCGATACCTCCATCCAATGCCGTTTGAAGTCAATAGTAACACCCACGATATAATTAATAGCGCGGTACCGCAGGTCAATAGTGGCTCTCCCGATATGTATATAAACCTAACAATATATATTACTGTCTTAGCTGTGGTATATTATTGGCCCAATGATTGCGTGTATACAAGTGTTTGCCTGTATAATTTTTTAAGGGCCTGTTTGAAATTATTCATTTTAATACGATAAGTAATGTATAATATTATGTCGGGGCGAGGATAAAATGGCGTGTATGTGAAAGTACGACACTATCCATAGTGACGTCACAGTATGATTTGATTGATCAATCTACCAAGACCGATCGAAAGAAAACGTTGGCCGGTACCGAAATGCAACAACGTATGTAGTTGAGCGAGTATGTAGTAGAGCGAGGATGTTTAGTGTCTCCTCGTTGTTTACCTTTTAAGTAAATGGTCAAAGCCGACAGCCAAAAATAATCTAGATTGAACAGCTGATGTCTCCAACCAATAAATAGTATTTCAGAACGGGGTAAATAGTAACCAGTCAAGAGTAACTCCGTCGATATAGTCAGTAGTGCAAAGGCAGGTAAATAATAATATCGTTTTTTAGGTAATAGTGTTTATAAGGTTTTTAGGTAATAGTGATTTTATAACAAAGTCCCACAACACATTACCGATTTGCCAGATAGTAAGTTCAAGTGCTATGTCAAGCGGGTCTTAATACATAAAGGCTATTATAGGGTGGATCAATATGTGAACGATGGCGACGTCTAGAAGTGACGCCTCTCTCTGTGCATCCACCATAAACGAATGTAACTTTATATGTCGTTATGTTTTAATCATCAAAAAATATGTTATGTATTATGAAAAGATAAACCAGATCGAGTTTCTTGCCTGTTCTTCTCGACGACTGGGTTGTTTTCCGAACCGGTGGTAGTTTTGACGTTCATGCCTTCTCAGGGCTTAAATTGAATAAAGAGTATTTAGATTTTGATTTTGCCGGCGCAGTGGCGAGTGTCGGCTAGTTTCAAATATTTTTCACTGAAATCTACGTCATATGCCGACAGATTAACGCAACAGCACACTGCACATGACAACGATGACTGGGAATGTTTTTTATTTTTTTTATTTCATTTACTACACTTTTTTTTATTTTTGATTATCTTCCTGTTTTTCGTACTAATCTAGCAATCAGGTCCAGAGTCGTCATCTTAGAATTGAATATAAATGAGTGCCTCGAAACGGCCTTTTTTATTTATATCTACGTCATCGTAACCCGTACCGCCAGCCGCTGAATTATTTAGTAAGCTAAAACGGGAGCCGTAGTGCTGTCTGAAACAAGGCCTAATGGGAGGTGGGGTACCTTTTATTTGGTTATTTTCTTTCCTATGTAAAAGTCAAAAACTGTCTTGCTATTTCAGAGCTATTTCACAGCTACATTCATTAATCAGAATTCAATTAGTAATCAAGTTAAAGTCTTGAAAATACAATTAATGCATGCCAAGATGTTATTTAATATTGCTATCAGTTTTAAGCTATTTGGAATTTATCCTTCTATTCAATATTTATCATAACAAACTAAAGCTTATTTATTTCCTGGAGATTATCTCCGGAACAATAGAAATTTACGTTTTCCCTATGTATGTATAAGGCATTGGATGTCCTATAGTAATGGACGCGAACGAAATCACGAGCAGCTGTTAGCAGACATATCTTACTTAGATCTAAGTACCTAAAGAAACTGCAAAAACACTGAAACTATTTTTAATTAGTTTAATAAACGAGTACTTCATTCGTGTAGTAAGATACTTAATAATTAAAAAAATATTTTTAACTTTTCTCTCTTTTTTAAGAAAATGTTAATGACATGTCATTTGTCAAAGAAACACTCGTAAATCATTGGCCTATTTATATGTAGTAAGATACAGTTAAATCGAATGCACAAGTTATGCGTAAAGAACTAAATCAATTTAAAATTATTTTGTGTTACATACTCTCCGATGTTGAAGTTTATGGTTATAAAGAAGGTAACAGTAAAGCGGCGATTCGACCACGATAAACTTGACTGTAAGAAGAATTAAAATACAAGTTACGTAAGTCCTAAAGAAACACATGCGATTCGGTGGCATAACTGTTATACCTTGAACTTTCTGAAGGTGACAGACGAATCTGCCAACGGAAGGAAACAATAGACGAAGATCAGATAACAAAGTAAATTTCAAAATAAATGTTAGTTTAGAGCCAACAGGAAATGAAGAAATTTGAATTTTGTAATAAATTCAATAATAGATACCTACTTACTATTTTGTTTTACGGTAAACAATGTACTAAAACATTGTTCGGATGTTCGATAAGTAGGGTATTGTTTTGGTTTCAAAGTACGCCGCAATACATAAAGGTGGATCGCGTTTTGTGGTGTATTCAGGAATTTCGTGCGCGTATTATTAAGTACGCGAATTTGCCTAAAGCTGTGCTCGAGGAATTAGGAAAATTTTCGGATATTCCTGTTACATTCCGGTTGTTATTATGGGAATTTAGACAGGTATTCCTTTATAAACCAAATCAGAATTTTAATTTCCTCTGAGGATGGAAATGCCTATACAAGCACCATTTTGCCGTACTTATCTCTGCTACAAAATAGCACTACTTCCACTGCTGTATTCTGGATCAAAGTGTGTAGTACAACTCCGTCATCAGTAGTAGCAACCTATAATCGTTAGCATCCGTACTGCTATCCTTATAAAGTTGGTTATAAATATCTATAGCTTGCAGTAATCGCTTAATCATGTAGAGAGTAAGTCTGTTTACTATGTCATAACATAAGAATACGCATTTCTGGCTTATAGTTAAATGTAAGTAATATAAAAAACTTATCTCAATACTTCAGGCTCCAGAATATTTCTGTTTGTAGTTAGAAGTAAGATAGAATCAAATATAATAATCTCTACGTATACACAGAAACTAACTTGAACCAAATAATATAGAAGGCTGCTTACACAAATTAGCATCAGTACATTTAACTTAAAAAATGGTCCAATGGATGAGAAGCCAATTATTTTTCAAGTATTTTTTTTCCATTTGAAATAACCCAATCATCATTTATGTGAAGCCAATTTTATTGATTTAAATGTAATCGGTAAACCTGAAAGTATTGGAGACCAATGACCTGTAAAGTTAAATATTCACTTACTTAATTTTTTTTTTTTAACTTTATTTTTGGCAACCATTAGATTATTACTGCCATTGTCGAGTAGTTAATAGTATTACAAGTTCTTCTTCTATTCCATTTTCGGCAACCAGTCTTCTAGTAGACCATTACCGCCATTGTCATGTGAGTATCGATATTACAAGTTTCTTATATAATTTCAATAATGCCATTGTCGAGTAGAATAGTATTTCAAGTTCTTCTTCTATTCCATTTTGCAACCAGTCTTCTAGTAGACTATTACTCCATTTCAAGTGAGTACAATATTACAATTTCTTATATAATTTCAATGAACTAACAAATGGTGGCCATCTTGTAGAACCTCCATGAATTTTTTGCATCTCAGAATTCATGGTCCGTGGCATTATTTTCCATTCACTTCACTTATACACAATAACAAATTATATCACATAAAACACCACCAATTTTACACAAAAACAAGAACAAAATATAAAAAAAAAAAACCACACGTAACCAAACCCCCAAAAACACTACTTTCATTACAATTTTACTTCGAAATCTTATAAGAAAATAATTACTTCTACTAAAATAAATATGTATTGAGTAATTACAATGACAAATCTAGGCACTTTAAATTATTTTTATTGATATGAAAAGGTGATATATAGTAGGTAATTGAACTGAGCATACTTACTCTTAAAACAACATCGTATCAAGATAGCATTAAGGTTCCGTTTAGAGCCACCCATTGGGAAGATCTGCTTGTAATATGAGAAAAATAGAGTCTTCCAACCCAACCGTAATCTTTACGGAAAGATTTACGATGTGTCTCACTTACTGTTGGAGTGTACCAAAAGTAGGACCGAAAGATATACATTGACGAATGGTATGAATTTAAGGTGTCGAAAAATAGGTGCTTATCACAGCATTTTCGCAGACCCTTATTCAGTTAATGCCAAGATGTTTTATTACCTAGTATTACTGACTCATCACCGTATTAATAAAAGGTTATAAAGACAGAAAAGAAAAATCATGGTTGTTCATTTTTCGCAGAAGTTAATCGTCATGAATTATGAAATTCATAGGTCAATTGTATTATATTTTCCTATGAATAGCTTCACATCTCGCTACAACTTAGTAATGTAGAAAAAAAGGCTACTACTCTTTAACCTTTCGATCGCTCTATGACTTACAAAACGTTTGTATTTGATACGTATTCTGTATTTCATAACAATACCGCTTCATATGTTTCATCGGCAAAGAAAATTTGATCAAACTCTAGTATATTGGATTCTTTGTCAAATAAAACGGAGAAATATTTCTTGCATTCAATAATATCAAATACGGTTTCTTGAAATATTTAACGATAGCGATGTTATAAAACTGGTATAACAACGGCATTTTTTCTTATGTTTCATTTATTACAGAATTGATGAAATAAACTTAGCACATCTCTTTAATATTTTAACCAATTATAATATTTACTTCGTTGAAATATTTAAACATAAGAACGAGAGAACAGTCAGCCAGTCTTTACTAAGGAGTTAACGTTTTATATATTGTTTTCTTTCTTATAGCTAAATATCAATTTATAGAATTGTACACCTTTAGGTCAAGAATATGTTTGATCTTAAAAAATAATTTAAATTTCGGTAACTTATCTATACATATAATAAGAATGTAAATCTAACGTGTCTGTGCTTTCCCAATTTTCGTGAATAAAAATTGTTGCAGGTATCTAGGAAAAAGTAATAGAATACATTTAAATCATTTTTAGAAATGTCTGTCTGTCTGTCTGCTTATATGAACACGCATCACTGCTAAAGTACTGGGTTCATGATACAATCTCACAAAGAAAATTATAAAACATATCCCCTAGAGTAACTTAGTTTTTGTTTTATTAAAATCGGTCCACTCTATCAAAAGTTATTGTAATTTGAATGACGGCTCGAGTTAAGTACGAGAGAACAGTAGTAATTTATACTAATATTATAAAGTTGGAGTGTTTGTTTGGTTGAACGCACTAATCGCAGGAACTACTATTCCGATGTGAAATTGAAAATCACTAATTTATCATCACGCTAAAACCAACAGGAGCGGAGCGCCAATGAACAATGTTTCAAAATTGGGTCTTTTTCCTTCTGAGAGATTCCGCTGCGTGTTAGTGTTAGCCCAAAGTTACTATTCCACGCGGACGAATCGCGGGCAGAAACTAATCTCTAAATAAAAATGGTGAGCTCTGTGCAAGATTCGACTCCGGGAATATTACTGCCACATCTATTATATTTATGCGACAAATATCAAAAAACCAGTTGTTCTGGCCACAAATGTAAATCAATGCTAGATTCACTTGTTATGATGGCAGCCAGCTTATGCTAGAATTGTACGCTTTTGTAGCTATATTAAGGCATAATTATGATATTCTCGCCATTTTTGTACTTGTTTAACTTAATTTGTAATCATCTGTTCAGCGGTGAACGACGTGCTTTATTGTGCTACTTCAGGAAAAGCCAGGTTCAATCGAAATTGTTATCACATTAATGCACTAAATTCCCAGATTCAAAATACCAAATAATTAATGAGGCACGTATGCTGGTATACATACTTGTATGATTAGTTTAGCTAACTTGGTTAGCTTAGATCGATCCGTGACGTTGCATTCAAGACAACAGCTCAAACCGAAGTTCACCCACTGTACGACGGCCACCCCGTAAGCATATTCCCATATGGATGCCTTAAAGAGTCGCCCAAATAGCGTGATAAAGCAGTAAAGAATGTTTTTTTTTTCATTTGAGAATATATGAAAAACTGATGTAAATTTAAAATCGTCGCATATCAAAGTGCTAGGGGTACCGTAACTGAGAGACTCCAGAACTTCGTATTAGCAATTGAAATCGACAAAGAATTTTGAGATTCGAGCGCGGAACTGAATCTAATAGGTTTTCTGTTACACCGTTTTGTAAACAAAATTTGTAGTAATTAATTTTATCAGAGAGTAAATAATTTAGTTTGTTTGTTTTTAATGCTGTTATTACTGTTAATAGTGCATGGAAGATCATTCACATGTAAATATTTTAAATATTCCGCGATAACTACTTGTCTTATGTAGATTGAAAATAATTTTACTCTATCGAAAAACTTAATGATATATCTTATACCTTTACTCCAATCCAGTTCTATAATAATCTAAGTATTATTTTTATAATGTCAATTTAGACACATTTAGGCTACAGTGTGTGGTAAAGAAATAGATATACCTGTATATACATACACCCACGCTATATTATGCCTGCGTATGTCGCCACGAGCAATAACTGCAGACATGGAAGTATATGCGTTACGAAATATCGGACTGCGTGACGACAAACGCAACACAATAACTGGACCGGCAGTTTTTTCGCACATGAAAGGGGTTTAGCGGACGCTAATTTCAAGTTATTAAAACGATTCAGAAGTGGAAACGTTTAACCTTACACCATTATCGGAATAAATCTTGACGTTAAT
Source organism: Antheraea yamamai (assembly GCA_036509395.1). Classification (NCBI taxonomy): domain Eukaryota; kingdom Metazoa; phylum Arthropoda; class Insecta; order Lepidoptera; family Saturniidae; genus Antheraea; species Antheraea yamamai. The sequence continues at coordinate 7,735,896 of AP028449.1, read as the reverse complement.
TTTAGCGCAAGAAGCAATCGAAGCTTCGTCACAGAGACTGGTAAAACAACATTATAATACGGTCTGATTGTAGACCTAACTTTAGATTTGAATATTTCAAAAGATCGACACGTCCGAATAGGGAATATATTTTAGAATTCGAATATTGTTTCTAAACTACTCGTAGTTAAGGTTCGCGACTTCGTTGAGGTGAATATATTTTGTTTTTCATGAATTTTATGTTTTGTCGTGCAATAGCGTTGGGAGTCCTTTATAACTTCGGGTTACATCTACCGAATTTCGCCACACACTAGGGTAGTTTTACCTTATTAATTAATAACAACAAAGTATAACCTAACTCCATCTTATAGCGAGTTATTATTAGTCGCCTCAAGACTAGGATCTTATAAAGGTATTATTATTTAACATTAGGTGGCCTATATGCTTCTTTACTAATCCATAACATAAAACACTCCTAAAATAACCACCAGGTAATGGAAAACTTAATATGTTATTTGTCAATGAATCCCACTGTTCAATTATTCCTAGAAAATGGTTGCTGATTAAACAATAATAATAATAACATAATAAAAATGTTACATAACTGTAGATCGGTTTGGGGCAGTCACCGAGAGCATTATTACTACAGAGTGTACATAACATACGTCGTCTACCATAAACTATATGAACAATAAATAGATGTCGGATTAGAAACCAAACTTGCACCGTTTTAATCTCTAAGATTTAACTGTAAACTGCTGATGGTCTACTGTGGTAAGAATATACATTTTGTTGTTATGTATCTAAATGTTTATTGTATGGAATCACAAAAGGTAATAACACTTAAGCAATAAGATGGTTTAACACATTGATAATTCAGAACTTTTGAATCGATTTAACATTATTGTGCCCTCCAGGCTACCTAGATTTCCTGTCTCTTTATTTGGTCACAAAAGCTACAGAACCAATTTAGGACATTTCTCCATTGTTCCCAGATTACCTCGACAATATAACGACCTTGTTAAAAAAGATTACACGATAGACTTATTTAGTAATTCCCTATTAAATTTCAAATATAAAATTAGTTTTTTATTTAATTAATCTCTGCAGGATTTTTTTTCCTTAATCTTAAAGTTATTCATTATCGAATTGTATTATTTTATTTTCTTCTTAATTTTTTCATAATTCTTTCTTCTACTTTTATTGTTTTCCGCATCGCATCTTATGATGGTTAATGCTGTAGTCAACTTTAATTAGTGACATAGATAATTTTAAGTTTTTTCCATGTATTTTTTTACCTTCTTATTTTATGTTACTGTTGTTGATTCTTATGATAAATAAATAAATAAAATGACATGTTACGCTATTAATAAATACATTCGATTCAACTACTTCGCACAATAAGTAACATACGATATATTGCCTACAGAAGCTATCGAAGTCAATACATACTCGATATCTGGCTTATATGCTTGTTATTATTAAATGACAATTCTCGATTGACTTCCATTGGAATTAAATTAAAAACAATACACTCTGAACGGGACGTGAACGATAGCGTTTTTAACAGCTACGGAATGATTAACCTTTTTCTCCTACAGAAAGTTGGTCTGTATTGTTTTGACAGAAAAAAAACTTCGAACACAGTTTGCAAAAAAATGTTTTATGTACTTCGAAAGTAAGATTTTTTTATAACTACGTTTTACTTTACTTCGCCTCCCGACACCCCGCACCGTGTCTCATAGCCCTTTTGTACTATTATTCCTCTCTCGTATATCTTACGTTCCGATCTACATTCTGTATGGTAATTGCTCTATCCCTAAGGGTCGTAGCATGATGTTAGATAACCTATAACCCTCCTCAGTAAACATGCTATAAAATGAGAAATATAAATATAATTTCACACAAATATAACATAAATAACGGTCTCCTAAGATTTGTAATCATTGATGTATATAAAAACGTTTTTATATGTCAATGTTTGTAATATAACATATTTCTTTTTATACCTACAGAATGTTTTGCGTGTTATTTTACGATTTTAAATCCCGGCTTCGTATAGGTGCAATGTAAGTAATACATAAGTACCTAAACGATTTAGATCCATAGTTTCGCGCTACGAAAAATGCTCACACAACTATCTTGCTACGCGTAATTTTAAATTTGTGATTTCTTTTAGGGTATTAATGGAAATGATATACTATAAAAAGTGACTTCTATGAGATGCTCGACGTAACTATAATAGTTAACTGGATAAAAATTCTAAAGTCAATATAAGGATAGTCATTGACTACGTCTGGTACCGCTACGACACACCCGAGAGGCGAGACTGCAACGCCACCGGAACATTGATACTAGCGCCACTATATTAAATACATCGATTCTTTATACAAATAAGAACGATTATATAGAATTAATTTATTACTTAAATAACAATAATTTTTGTTTTATAACAATACTTATTATTATAGGTGGTAGAGCCACGCTGAAACTATTACTGGTTTCAGCATAAATGGGTCGGCTCGCCCGGGGTAGTACCACCCTCTCACAGAAAACCGACGTGAAGTAACAATGCTTGCATTGTTGCGTTTCGTTCGGTCAGTGAGAGCGCCGGACACCCACCTCCCCTCCCCTTCCACTTTCCCCTTCCCTTCCTCCGCCCCTCCCTACACAGGCTGGCAACGCACTTGCGACTCCCCTGGGGTTGCAAGTGTCTATGGACGGTGGTGATCACTTACATCAGGTGACCCACCTGTTCGTTTGCCTCCTATGATATAAAAAAAAAAAAAAAATTGTGTTACTAAATTATTTTAGGGAAATTTGAGTACATAGTAATTGCTTTGACTTCCACAGTTTGTCACTTAAAATGGCAAAATGTCGTTGAGCTACACGCACTTCTAGGTGGTAGTTGTTGTAAGGCGAAGCTCTGCCCGTATATATAGTCACAGTTTACCTACAGAGTGTTAATTGGTATCCCTGACCGCATCGACTATACGTATTTTGTAACAATAATATTTTTTTTAATAATATGTCGAAAATAAAAATGACTGCTGTGGATTATCTTTAAGAAATAGACAAATACCGTCGAATACTTTTCTATAGGCAATTTGTACTTTTAATTAGATTTCTATAATACATTATTTTTATTTATTTCATTAATTTTAGTCAGTATTATTATTCTAAGCCTCCGCAAACTGATAAAAAAATTTACCTTTTTTTATAATAATAAACTACACATGTTATACACATCTCCGAAAGTTAAAACGATAGTGAAAATCATATCAAAATCGTTGCATAGCTTAGAAAGACTAAGGGAACACACAAACAGACACGAAAAGAATATAATATTTGTAGAGGAAAACAATAGTATCTATCTACTGAAGCGATGTTGGCTCAGTTGATACCGTGCTCGGACACGGCTTACATTGACGTAGATTCAAATCCTTTGCATTGAGTCGGATCTTTCGGTGACGGTAAACATCGTGACGAAACCATACCTAGCTACCACTCGCAAGTCGATCGATGTAGGTTCGAAATCTTGCAAATGAGATAAATGGTTCAGTGGAGCAAGCATAACATGTATTTTTAATGCACACCTAGTGAGGTACCACCCTTAAGTTGAAAATCTATCACCAAGCACCTGTCGGTGTGTTCCGGAAGCTGCACTTAAGAACCATTCCCCTTTAAGTTTAGCGGGTTTTATTAGGACGGGGCCGCCATTCCGCCAGATTGAGTTTGCTGTCGGTTCTTCTCCGATGACTGGTTTGTTTTCCGAACCGGTGGTAGCTTTGACGTTCATAAGAGCCTTCTCAGGGCCCAAATTGAATAACGTATTTTTAATCTTGTCTTGACATCAGTTGAGATTGTCATCAAACGTTAAGGGTGCTTTCAGTTTAGACGATTTGTTTGTGCTGCTGCCGTACGGTTGATACACAGGTTTATGAGCGAGTGTCGTACTACAGCAGGACGATTGCAGTGCGACCTAAGTCGTCTAACTCGGAGTGCTACGCGGTTGCAATCCGACTGTATTTTAGTTATGTCCACCAATACTTGCCTTCAGTCGAGCCATGACGAGTCATTCAGACGAGGAAGCATTATTGTTGGTACTGATCTTTTTAAAAAAAATTGAACACATAAATAAATGATTAACTGGAGAATTTTTGAAGTTATACTTCTTTTGGCGCGTTAGGGAAAAATGATGAGAGTAAATTTTTACGATACACGCGCACACTGTTACGAAAAACCGATACCCTGAAGTTATTACGATGCGCGCACACTCCGTCACGAAAAACCGACACCCTGAATTTATTATGATGCGCACGTACACCGTCACGAAAAACCGACACCCTGAAGTTAGCTATAGGCAACATTTTGTTTCTTTGTATTTGTTGTTTGTATTTCTTTGTATTAAAACTTTTAATGTATTAAAACTTTTAATGTATTAAAACCTTTCTTCTATTGTTAGTGTCGTTTTTTCTACGAACGTAGAATAAGGCGAAAGATAAAATTTTTGAAATAATTTTTATCTTGTTACGTCCAAAGAAGTAAAACTTCTAACGCGTACACACACACTTTTTTTGAAATTTATTTTTATTTTTAGAAATATTATTAAAATTTGTTATAAATTTTTCACCTATACCTTCCCAAATTTTTTTTTTTAGTATACGATTAAAATAATCATCATATTTTGAGTTTCATATAGCCGGCCGGACCTGCAATTCGTCTTTAGAATTTTCTCTTTTTCTGTCGTCCATAATAAGAAAGTAGGCAAAGTTATTTATTTTACAAAATACAAAACGCAGTGTGCCCTCCTCATTAATAATTCAAAAAAGAGGCACATGACGTTCACGGTATTGCCGTCCTACCAACGGACGTACGCTAGACTGCACTCGCCTGTTCTCTGTTCGACACATTTTGTATGAAAAATATAACCGGCCGTGTGCAGTGCTCTAACCGCCCTGCTCTCGCCCGTCACCAGTCCGATACTAACCGCTTAAATTGAAAACGCCCTTAGACCTCTAAAGTATAAGTAGTATTATTGTAGGTGGTAGAGCCACGGTGAAGCTATTACTGGTTTCGGCATGAATGGGTCGCTCGCTCGGGGTAGTATCAACCTCTCACAGAAAACCGACGTGAAGTGCTTGCATTGTTGGGTTTCGTTAGGTCAGTGAGAGCACCGGAGGCCCAACTCCCTTCTCCTTCCTCCTCTCTTTGCCCCTTCCTTTCCGCCCTCCCCCAACACAGGCTGGCAACGCACTTGCGACTCCCCTGGTGTTGCAAGTGTCTATGGACGGTAGTGATCACTTAACATCAGGTAACCTACTTGTCCGTTTGCCTCCTATGACATAAAAAAAATGTATCCAGCTTCACCAAAATTGTTTAAACGAAGTCGCCACGTGATGACATAATCTCATAGCAAGTTACAAAGCAATGTTCCCTTCCCACGCCCTTCTATTATCAATTTAAACAGTAACGATTTTCGTAGGCGTCTGTTATCTTATAACATGATTATAAGTGTGTTATCATACCTACCGTTATCAGCACGTTATCAATTGATTTAATTAAATTAATATTTAACTAAGAGCTTAGTTATCGCTCTCTTGTCTCGAGTGCCTCGTGCTTTTTATATTGATTGGCTTATTTATTTATGTATGTAATGAAAATCCAGTTCCTTGGCAAATTTACTGAACATATGGGCTTAGGACTATGACCATTCTAAATTACCAAAGTTTTTATATTGAATTGGAATTCAATTTTATATATTAGGTCTTTACCTATGAAATTGCCGTTTTGTATGAAAAAATTTAAACGAATTTTTTTCATGTATTTTTTATTTGTATTAATCGAAGTAATCACCCATGCAATCAATGCATCTTTGCCAACGCAGTGGCAGTTTATTGATGCCCTTCTTAAAGAAATCAGCTGGACGGGAGGCAACAAATTCTTCAAAGGCATTTTGTATTGCCTCTCGGGTATTGAATTCTTTTCCCGCCAAGGAGCTATCCAAATTCTGGAATAAGTAGTAGTCTGTAGGCGCAAGGTCTGGTGAGTAGGGCGGATGACGGAGAACTTCCAACCCCAGTTCTTGCAACTTAGAGACCGTCTGCTGTGCAGTATGAGGTCGCGCGTTGTCGTGCAGGAGCAACGGAGACGAGCGATTGACCAATGCTGGTTGGAGATGTGCCAGCTTCTCCATCATTGTGTTCAGTTCTTCACAGTACACATCTGCAGTAATGCTCACCCCGTTTGGTAAGAAGCTGTGATGAATCACACCGGCGCTAGACCACCAAACAATGACCATCGCTTTTCTAGGGGTAAGTTTTCGTTTAGGGCATTGTTTAGGTGCTGAACCAGGATCCAACCAACTTGCTGAGCGCTTGCGGTTATCAAACAGAATCCATTTTTCATCGCAGGTAACAATGCGGTTCAAAATTCCTTCATTTGTGTGTCTGTTGAGCAGTGCAAGGCACCTGTCGACGCGTACTTCGCGCTTGCGATCATTGAGTTCGTGGGGCACCCATTTGTCAAGCTTTTTTACCTTGCCAATTTGACGCAAATGGACCAATATTGTTTTGACGCTAATGTCGAAAGCTGCTGCTAATTCAACAGTAGATTGTGTATCATCAGCTTCCACAATCTCCTTTAATTCGTCATTGTCGACCAAAGTCTTCGGACGACTGCGAGGTTCATTTTTCAGGTCGAAATTCCCAGAACGGAAGCGAGCAAACCAATAACAGGTGGTGCGTTGGTTTGTAGTGTTAGCTCCGTAAACGTCATTGATGTTGCGTGCCGCTTGTGCCGCGTTGCTGCCACGACGGTACTCAATTCCATAATTACTCGAATTGTTAACGTATCCATGATGACAAAAAAGATTGAAATGCGATGAAAATGTAACACTAATCAATAAACAAATGACTACTTTTGGAAAAGAATTCCATGTTTTTAAAATAAAATTAATTTGAAATTAGAATTCTTAGCCAAACAATAATTATTTTGATTTGAAATGGCCAGTACTGCAGAACGGCAATTTCATAGGTGAAGACCTATTATTTTTTTCCTCACATAGTCCTCTGCCTTATGGTCAGACCTTTATATTTGTTGAAAATACCGATATGTTGTTGTTATCTTGAACCTTAAACGAACATTATATTATAGTCCACTATTTTGTATTTGTATTTTACGTAGAGTTACTTCAGCGCTTAATTCATTTTTATTTTGCTTATTTTTCTAGTCTTTTTTTTATTTGCACTACCTGCAATAACTTTTATTTTTTCTACAATAACCGTTGTTTAGCTGGTACAATATGCCTTGTCGAAATAACCTCAGTGTATAAACTTAAAACTACCAGTAAATACATTCATTTATTCATTCTGATGTCCATAACTGAACACCGCAGTTACTCCCCGTGTAGTTTGTTATACCTGGATTATTTAATATTTCTGTATGAGACTCGATGACTAGGTCTTTTTTTTAGGTTTATATTACAATATAACTTGCATGAAGTTGTGAGCGTTTGTTACTATATTACATAAATACATAAGTTACTGCTTATTAATGATTTACTCAACAACGTAGAGACGAACTTCTTAGCCTTCCATGGATTCACCGTGCGGGTGCCGGGTCCATCGTGTGGCAGAGGGAGAAACTCAGAGCAGTTCCCATTTTTTGCAACCCAGGTGTAGGTTTAAGGACGATATATTGTTGTAAGTCATGTAGGTCCGAATACTGATAGGCGTAGTACAAGCTTTTGCGTTCTATCAAAGATATTTAAGAAAGGACGCAATAAATTTATTTTTGTATCCTTTATTTTGTCATTCTTATGCCACTTACCGAGCTCCGTCTAAGTTGCTTTGTTTGATATTTATTCTAAATCATTATTGTTTCTCTTACATATTTTCAGTGTTACAATTACAGTGTAATTTGTCTGGTACCTAAAGCTGTGATGGCCCGTCAGGCCAATAGAGTAGTTAGTTCGAAAATAAATAAAACAATACAGTGTAATAAATATTTTGTGATCTGCCGTATAGATTTTAATATAAATGAAGTTAGCTTATCTATACTAATATTATAAAGCTGGAGGGTTTGTTTGTTTGGTTGAACGGGCTAATCTCAGGAACCACAGGTCCGATTTGAAAAATTCTTTCAGTGTTAGATAGCTCATTTATCGAGGGCGGCTATACATTATCACGCTAAGACCAATAGCAGTGGAGCACTAATGAAGAATGTTTCCAGATGGGTTTTTTTTTTCTTTTTCAGTCTCCGCTGCGTGTTAGCGTTAGCCCAAAGTAATTATTCCTCGCGGACAAAGTCGCGGACAGAAGCTTGTATAATATAATATGTTTAAGCGCTGCAAATATATATATAGAAATTTACTAAAATATATATTCGTGAGTTCCCGGTCCCCGACACGTATGACCGGCAAAACTCCTAATTTGACCTCATAACGGACGGTCTTTGCAAATACTTAATCCTCCTCTACATTATTCATCTTGTCTTCATTTACTATTCGCTTTTGGCTGGCTCTTACATAAAAACCTCGCATACACGTTATGTGTTTAAGGAAACATATTTTACAGCGTTACTAACTGATACTCACGACTTCGTCTGCGTCAGTTATACTTCTAACAATATATTTTGATATTATACTAGCGGACCAGGTGAACGTTATCCCCCTGATAATAAAAAAAAACCTTGACAAAGTATTGACCTTGATAAACTCCATGAAAATCCGTTAAGTAGTTTTTGAGTTTATCGCGAACAGACAGACGTGGCAGAGGACTTTGGTTTATAATATGTAGTGATAATCTTTACATAGGAAAAAATCTAAACACAACACCGTTTACCCCATTTTTCCATAGCAAGAAAATAAATCACCGAACGCGGAGATCGTATAGACATCGTAGGTTCTTAAAAAATAAATAAGTTATATTGAAATTAGCTAACATAATATATTTTTTAGATAAAGACCATGTATCTGAAAGAGAGACGAACTTCTTAGCCTTCCATGGATTCACCGTGCGGGTGCCGGGTCCATCGTGTGGCAGAGGGAGAAACTCAGAGCAGTTCCCAGGACTTGCGACCCAGGTGTAGGTTTAAGGAGGCCCCCTTTGAGATGCGCATCAACGCTCACCTTCACTGCACGAGTTTCCCGCCCTGCCTAGCCAAATTTGGTAGGAGCCTGTTAGTGCAGCCTTTGATACTCGTTCTAAAATAGAACTTACTGCAGTTCTCGACAGGCCAAGGTCCTTCAGAAGGTTGTAGAGAGATTTTGCTGGTATACCTCTCGCTCCTACTTCCACCGCGTATAACTTAACCACATAGCCATTTTTACTTAGTTCATTTGTTAGTTCGTAATATTTATTTAATTTGATTGTGTGTTCTTTAGGAATGTTGGAAAACTAAAAACTAAAAAAAATAGGTCGAAATCTATACAGAAGTCCTTAATGTGCACACAACCGCAGACTATCTTTTGATTTACATAAGATGATTAAAACTGTGCTCATCAATTACGCTTTTTATATTGCCAACTCGTTCAACTCTCGTCTGCAATTTTTTCAACATGATTGACAGTCATCGGTTATATTTTGAACGACTTAACAATATCTCTATAGATTATTAGTTTCTACCCGCGATTTCGTCCACTAGGAATAGTTACTTTGAGCTAACGCTAACACGCAGCGGAAGCTCTTAAAAGGAAAAAACACCCCGATTTTGGAACATTCTTCATCAGTACTCCGCTCCTATTGGTCTTAGCGTGATGATATAGCCTAAAGCATTCCTCGATAAATGCGGTATCTACCACTGAAAGATTTGCAAATCGGACCAGTAGTTCCTGAGATTACCGCATTTAACAAAACATTAAACAAACAAACCCTCCACCTTTGTAATACTATAATACAGTCAGTAGATTATATAGGCTGATATTTAAGGTTATTCTGATATGTAAGTATATTATTTTCAAAATTCATTAAAACTCGTTCAAAAATTTTTGATTAAAAAAAATAAAAATCCATTCATCCTCATAAACTTTCTTGTTCATCATGTTAATATATTTCTTTGTGAAATTAATAATGTAAAATCTTTTTTTAACTGGCTAACGTTGTTACCCCATAGGGCCTTGACAGTTTCACCGGGCTTTGTGCCGAGCATAGAGGGCTCTCAGCCGAAATGGCAACTATCACAAGGGTACTTACTGTAGTGGTCGAACATTGGTTTGAGCTGTTTCCACGTGTATAATTGAATATAACTAACCACTCGACTAACTTAACATAATTAACTACATATATATAAATAGATATCACGTAAATATGTATTTAGTTCATCTAACAATTTTGGCGATATCTAATTAGTCAAAAAATTGGTCATAAGGAGGCGCCCAGCGGGTATGGATTACTTAATTTAGTAATAGTATTTATAATTAACAATTTATGCAAATAAAAATCAATTGCCGAATGTATGTACGTACGTCATCACTTGAGAAAAGTAGCACCTATTTGACTAATTAATTTTTTGGTGTGTATATAATTTATCAGGACAAAGTTTGTTTGAGAAATCTTGCAAAAACTAAGTTACAAAATCTCCGTGTAAAAAAGTAAATAAAATATTGTCAGAAGTGAAAGATTGACAGTTCAGTTATTCAGTTGCCATTTTTCATTACAGTTCGTGCTATAAACGAAAGATTCGATCTAATTCATTAGTGAGCTAGTTTATAATAAGTCATAGAAAAAACAAATACAATGAGTGAATTAATTCGTTTTTATTACTAATATATTTTCATCAAAACACTATAATTCACTAATATGGTAAATTTATTTAAAACAATTACTGAGTGATATAAATTCTATTATACGACACTCGACAGTGTCAAGAATGAAGATGAAAGAGACACTTGAGTGTTGCCAGTATAGCGGTACTTATTTTATTCTGGGTCACATTTGTAATTTAGAAGCCATTTAAATAACAAAAACAGTTTATTTGAAAATCAATCACATAAAAACGACTAAGCCTATCGGCATAGGACTATATAATACACATGCGATGCAAAGTATTCCGAAGATGGTAGTAGGTTACTTATTTATTCAATCGACCCTTTGCAATTTTGTATTGCACAAAAAATTGAACAGGAATCAGTTTCTTTGCTATAGATACAAAGAATGATTATAAAATTTATAATCTCACTCCGAACTGTCAATTGGTCCGGTATTTTTTCCCGTTTAGTACTCGAAAAGAAGGCAACAGGACAGAATAAAATAGCTTAGAAAAACCACTATAGATGTAGATTTAAATCCAGCTGATAAAAACAAAAGAATACCTCCTACAGTCTTTAATTAGACAAGTAGACTTGAATTCCATTATCACATCGCTGACTTAACAATGTCCCCCTGACCTTTCGGATCTTTTAATGTAATAAACTAAGTTAATGTCACCAGGAACAATGTATTTCAGCCAACACTGATATGGGTCATACGGCCGAGCCAACAGCACTGTCATAGTGACCAAGACAAGTAATAAATCATATAACATTAGCGACTCGCGACTACATTCTTGTGGAAATACACGGTTTTAGTACTTATTGGGAAGTACGTGTTCATATGGGTTAATTATATATAGGCTATAATTTATATTATATGTTAGCAAGCTATATATTAAAAAAAACGTTTTTTGTTACCTAAACATAGGTTTAAATTTTAAAACGTAATGATATGTAGCCTAGACAATACTATGAAAAGTCTTCTATGTGTATATACAAATAAAAAATATTTAAATGTCTGGTTGTAATATCAAAATAACAGCTATTTACTAAAAAGGCATGAAAGTAGCTATATATGATACATATAACAAAAATCCCACAGAACTATGAAACGGTATACACTTAACAACTCGCAGCTAAGTAACACTATATAAAAATCAAATTTTTAAAATTGTTGTCTGCCTGTTTGTTTATTTGGAATAGTCTCAGAATCGATTGGACTATTTTAGTCGGGATTTTCACTAGCAGATAGCTCTAATGTTACAAGGAGTAACATAAGTTACTTCTATTGAAAAAATGTAATGTAATTGATAAAGGCAGGAACTACTTATTGGTTTCTAAAGATTCTCTCACATATAATATGCTACATTATCAGCAACTAACGTGGGCTGTATCTTATTATAAAATCCACATTAAAGGGAAATCGTGAACTAAAGCTAGTGTTACTATATGTAATGACATTATTGTGAAACCGATTTATCTAATTTCCCGTCTGAAAATAAAGGGGCTGCGGTCTCTTGGGAAATGAGCAAAGCGATATTTGTTTTGAGTTTGATTAATTTGTAAAGACGATATCCCTAATGTGTTGAATAAAGTTATGGAGAGGTTTAATCTAATTTACCTCGTATTACCTTTGATTTCAATGTTTATCTATTAACTAGCTTCTGCCCGTGTATTCGTGTGCGTGGAATAGTAACTTTGGGCTAACGCTAACTTTAACTCGTGACTTCGTTTACGTAGAAGGTGAAAATATTTTTAAACTAGCGGGCCCGGCAGACGTTGTCCCGCCCTGATTATGAAAAAAATCTTGACAAACTATATACTAAAACGTTCCTCATCAATCGCTCTATCCACCGGTGAAAACCGCATGAATTTTCGTACGGTAGTTTTTGAATTTATCGCGAACAGACAGACAGACAGACGCGGTAGAGGACTTTGTTTTATGCTATGTAATGATAACACGTACGTTAACTGCGATTTTGAAACATTCTTCATTGGTGCCCCGCCTCTATTGGTCTTAGCGTGATGATATATCCTATAGCTTTCGATAAATGAGCTATCTAAGACTGAAAGAATTTTTCAAATCGGATTAATAGTTCCTTATATTAGCGCGTTCAAGGAAATAAATTCTTTAGATTTATAATATTAGCATACAACTATAGAGCACTTATTAATTGAATAGCGTTTCTAATATTGTACACAGGTTTAAGTAAAACTCATGCGGTGTTATAACAAAAAAAGTTAAATACGTATTGAATATTTGCTTTAAAAAGGTTTCGAATTAAATGCACCGCGGTCGCTGAATGTTCGCCATCTTGCTCTTTTCTCTCGCTTTGGTTACGTTAGGTTAGACTTGCGAAAAAGGATAACGCGAACTTGCCTCGGGCGAGCGCGATGTATTTAATTCGAAACCCTTTTAAAGCAAGTATTCAATACGTATTTAACTTTTTTGTATGATTTAAGGTCTAATTTCGACGACTAAACAATCACTACACTTAAATGCTATTTTTTCATAATTCCGTATATATGTAAAACTCAATATTGCAAAAACAGCAGTTACCTTCTTTAACATCAGTTATTTAGCATGCTCCTACGTTTTAAATTTAAAAAATATGGACATTTTGATATCACTTAACGCAATATAGAAAAATCTCTAATATAATTCTCAAGCAAATTATTTTATGAATACCCAACAAACTCCACTGATGGAATAAATTTTCGAGTTAAGTAAACTTTTTTGAAAAGGTTATTCCGATTTCAATGAAATTCGTGATGAGAGCGCACCGTCGAATTAACCGCAATTGGACCGTAATTATCATTTATCGAGTATTCTGTATATAAATCGCTCTTTCCACCTCAATAGATACGAATTAGTTTAGTAAATGATTTCTATGCTCTATACATATAAACAAAATTAAGTTTTTTTTATATCATAGAGGGCAAACGAAAAAACGGGTCATCTGATGGTAAGTGATCACCGCCGTCCATAGACACTAGCAACACCAGAAGAATCGCAAGTGCGTTGCCGGGCTTTTAAAGGAGGTGGGCCGCAGGCGTTTTCAATTACCGAACGAAACGCAACAACGCAAGCACTTTTACTTCACGTCGGTGTTTCTGTGAGAGGGTATTACCCCGGGCGAGCCGACCCATTCATGTTGAAACCCGTAATAGCTTCAGCGAGGTTCTACCATCTACAAAGTTTCTGTCGTTTGTACAGGCTAACCTTAAGCCGTGGTAGTCGAGTGGTTTGACCGATGTAATCCAATCCAATGTCCGCAAGTTCGAACCCATGTTACGATGAATTTGTGGGAATTCGCATATATTTACCAATTTAAATTGGTAACACTATCGGCTGACGGTGAAAGCAAACTTTGTGAGGAAACCTGAATCTGAGAAATATTCTTGTGGTACCGCCTTATATGGAATAATTAGAACTGTGTATTCCTCAAAGTTTGAAATTGCCAAAAGGTCGTGGGCTGGCATGGTGATTATGGCCATATCTTCGTTTGGGAACAGGCCTAAGGCCCTGCAGTGGGTCTCTTACTGATGGTAATGATTATAAAACTCGTGATATTATTATTATTAGCCATTTTTTTAAGGAAGATTATAGGCTGCCTACCATAACTCTAAGACCATAGCTCTTAGGTGAGAAGTAATTGTCAAACAAATTGTAGAGCAGAAAGTACACTAAACGAGAATACCATACTGCTTGCCTCAGTCGTCTGTGTGACTCCTCGCGAAGCAGTCGTGCGTTGTACATGATGTTTTTACCCTTTGTCCTTTTCCGAACTCTTGAGAATGTCTATTCAAATTTTTACAATGATTGGTTTGCTCCGGAAAGTTCATCCCCCATTTTTCGCGAAAGAATTTGAAAATTCATAGAGTATGTGCCGATTAATACCCATCATTTAAATTATTTTACCCACCTTTTTACAGAAAGATATGAAAGATTTAAAGGACGGGGGCCAACGTCTGAAAAAAAAAAAAAACGAAAATCTCAAAGATTCTTGAAGTATGTTGTTTGCCCACGTTTTCCAAAAAGGATAGACAAACGACATACTTCAAGAATCCACCTTGAGATTTTAGATTATTCAAGATTCACTTTCCTATTTATAATATTAAGTAAGGATATATGTTATTTCAATTATGAATATGTTTTAAATTAAATAGTCAAATAAAATAATTTCAAATGAATTCATTAAAATAGAGACTGTATATAATATTCAATTATTAAGAATTATTGACAAAAGTGAAAGAAATTTATACTGAGAATAACCATTTCCATTTTTTTTCTTAACGTTTCTTAGTAATGAGATAATGGCTTCGAAGAAAATATCAACCTTACTTGTAGTGCTTTCAAACATTATATTATTGGAAAAGATTATTTTTCTTAGCGGAAAACAAAGGTTTTCTCAGTATATCAATATAAAAAGTTGAGCTAAAATACCTCCTGAAATTTTATTAAATACTAGCTGTGCCCGCGACTTCGTCCGCGTGGAACCTGATGTACAAAACAATGACTAACAAAGTCATCTGAACGTAGTTAGTCCATTTGCTTATCTACTTTTTTCTCATACTTAAGTCGTGGTGTCATTAAAATTACAATAACTTTTGATAGAGCAGACCGATTTTAATGAAACATAGACTAAGTTACTCCCGAGGATATGCTTTATGATTTTTTATTAGGTTTTATTGTAAACACAGTACTTTATCAGCGTGTTCATACAAACAGACAGATAGACATTTCTAAAAATTATGGAAATGTATTATATTATTCCTATATTATTCCTATATTCCTATATTATTCCTAGACACCTGCCACATTTTTTTTCACGAAAATCAAAAAAGTACAGACACGTTAGATTTACATTTGTATTATATGTATAGATATAGATATATTTAAATTGTATATAATTCATGAACGATAATAACTATTTATCTACTTATGAATTATGTGCATTCAACGTACACAAATTTGGTTAACGTGAGATCAGCTCAAGTCTTATATCAAATGTCGTCTTGCTTATTTACAATAGAATAAATAATTATTCATGAGATGTACAAAGAACAATACACATTTGTTTGTATTCAAGGTCTTAGGTTAATCTTTATAAAGCAAACTTGATACGTTTTTGTATCAATTTAGATGTAGATTTATGTAAGAACATATGAAAATGAATAGAAACTGTACAAAAAATCGAATATTTATTATTACGGAACAGTAAATTCCTCTAATGGGAATAATATACAAAAATTCCAATGGAAAGAACGAGGACGAAATAAATATTATAAAGTTATAGTGGTAATGGTCACTACATACTATAAAACAAAGTCCCCTGCCGCGTCCGTCTGTTCGCGATAAACTCAAAAGCTACTAAACGGATTTTCATGCGGTTTTCACCAGTAGATAAATTGATTCATGGGGAAGGTTTAGGTATATAATTTGTCAAGGTTTTTTTATTATCAAGGCGGGACTACGTCCACCGAGCCCGCTAGTTTAGGCATTAATACGTCTTATATTATATGTAACTAGCGGGCCCGGCTGACGTTGTCCCGCCCTGATTACCCCCCGCAACCCCCCTTGTGGGTGGAATTTCGTAAAATCCGTTCTTAGCTGACCTCTACTCGGCGAAAGGAATATTCCTACCATTTTTCAAGTCGCTACGCCTTATGGTTCCAGAGATATCGTGATGAGTCAATATATAGGTGGGAATCTATACTATAATAAAACTGTAGCAAGGTCAAATCTGTACATTAAATATTTTTTGAAAATTTTTATCGGGGTAGACTTTGTTATCGATATAGAAGCCAAAAATAATCTTTTTACAATTTTTGTCTGTCTGTCTGTCTGTCTGTCTGTCCCTGTGAACACGCATCACTCTGAAAGTACTGAACCGATTTTGACGAAACTTGGCACAGTGATAACTAATATTACGAGATTACATCTAGGATACTTTTTATCTCATAAAACGCAAGGGATTCTCCAGAATCTGCCTGTTTGTCTGTCCCTTTGAACACGTACCACTCTGAAAGTACTGAACCAATTTTGACGAAATTTGGCACAGTGATAACTAATATTACAAGGTTACATCTAGAATACTTTTTATCTCATAAAACGCAAGGGATTCTCCAGGATAACGGACGAAAGTCAAAAATTTGTAGTTAATGAAATTTTTGACGGATTTTGGTAAATTTTCATTGTGCTATATATAGCAGACAGATTAGCTAAAAAGATAAGCTATATTTCCCTAAGCTACTTTAAAAAAAATACCAAAAAAAAAGATCGCCGGGATTCGAACTGTCGGCTCCGGCGGACCATATAATGTCCAGTACGTTATAACTGAGCTACGGCTATATGACATTTCTATGCGTAATTATTAACCACATATGGAAAAAAATATGTATAAACGAAACTGTCAGTTATATGTTGTTACATTTATTTTATTGTATAAAAAATGTTTGCTAAACAAAGGTGACAAGATTTTTTCCTAAAACATAAACCTAGATAATAGTTACATTGCATTGTAGAAGATGAATCTCAACTAGAGTTCTATCAGTACGTGTGTTGTTTCGATATTTGATAAAATTAGTTTTCTAAATGTTGTTGAGTCTTGAAGTAGTTGGGTTCAGGTTTGTGAATCTAAGATTAAAATAAATCAGTTGAGGTGTTTGCAGTTACCATATTATGTTGTATTTATACTAATATTATAATGAGAGGTAAAGTTTTGTATTCGAGGAATGCTTGGTACCTACTACTGATCCGATTTCAAAAATTCTTTCACTGTTAGATAGGTATATTATCCCAAGTTGAGTATCTCAGTAAAAAAGGTGGTTTATATGTTAAAACTAAAATAAATGTGACCAAATTAAAATTGAATGCAGATTTCACGTATACTTTACAAATTCTTATAAAGCAAACGACTAAAACAAAATGGAAATTTGATGTAGATAAAGTTCAATTTTTACAGTATGTTAAGTGATGAAGTTACAAGGGGTACTGGGAAGACATTTATCGGCGATATATGTAAGTTAGTTTTGATCTTAACTTTGATGACACTACTTTAGGTAATGCTGCGAACAGATTCTAGGCTTATTTTAAAAGATTTCTCACATACCAACAGGGTATATGTTTGAGTGAGTCCCTGGATAGTTTGGATTCACGATTGGAAGTGCTGGATAACGCTGCAATAGGGTTTTAGGTTTTTTAAGATTATTTGCGTTTAAAAATACAATTGAAACCGGTAGTAACCGATTTGGTGCAGACGAAGTTGCACGGGTCAGCTAGTCTCTAATATATATAGATAACATCGAGACAAATTAATAATAAATAAATGCCAATTTTAAATTCCTATAATAATATTTTATCTTTTTTTTGTGTTAAACTCTTGACTGTACTATACGCAAGCTCGAACTAAATACTATATTCAGAGCGTTAATAAGATTGTTACTGTGTACTTTGTTCGTATGATTTTCAATTTAACACAAGACTATTATCTATAAACTGTGCACTCACGCACAGTAAATGTTTATCGCTTTTAGAGTCAATAATTTATATAGATTTTTTAAGGTGTTAGCTAGCAAGACAGAATTTTTAAAATGTTATAACACTATGCATTGGTTTCATCGTTATGTAGGTGATAGAGCCGCGTTGTAGCTATTACTAGTTTTAGCACGAATGGATCGGCTCGCCCGGGGTACTACCACCCTCTCACAGAACACCGACGTGAAGTAACAGTGCTTGGATCATTGCGTTTCGTTCGGTCAGTGAGAGCGCCAAAGGGACACCTCCCTTCCCCTTCGCCCATTCCCTATCCCTCCCCCCTCGCTCATACACAGGCTGGCAACGCACTTGCGGCTCCCCTGGTGTTGCTAGTGTCTATGGACAGCGGTGATCACTTAACGTCAGGTGACCCACCTGTTCGTTTGCCTCCACGACTCGAAGCAAAGCCGATAAATGATCCAGCGTCACTTGAATATCATTTATATATAATATGAAAAAAGATATTCAATAACAAACATAGGGAAACTCTTCTAAGAGATTATACTTCCAGTATTACAAGATAAATATTCAATTTTAATATACTGTGAGGTCGTCTAATACTTAAAACAATTATATTTTACACTTATATTATATATATATATATATATATATATATATATATATATATATATATATATATATATATATATATATATATATATATATATATATCGTTACATAGTATAAAACAAAGTCCCCTACCGCGTCTGTATGTCTGTCTGTTCGCGATAAACTCAAAAACTACCGAACGGATTTTGATGCGGTTTTCACTGGTGGATAGAGTGATTGATGAGGAATATTTTAGTATATAAGTTTTAATATATTTGTCAAGGATTTTTTCATAATCAGGGCGGGACAACGTCTGCCGGGCCCGCTAGTATATATATATAATACAATTAAGTCTTGATTTATCAGGCTATCGTATCTAGTCGTATGTATGTATATTCAAATCTATTTCTTTAAAACTCATTAGTTAAAAACTCACGAGCAATTTCTATACATATTAAACAAAAAAAGGCACTACAATATGAATAATTTTGTTTTTTAATTAATGTTAAATATATATTTTTATATTAAACTCTTCATAAATGATATATGTAAAAGAATTAAAATAAGTATTTACCTAAAATATAATTCAGAGAAATATCTCTTTATTTTCATTTAAAATTAATAAAATACATTCTCATCTCGCATGCATTTGAAGGATTTCTCGCCGTGCCCGTACGTAATTAAAAAGCTCTCTCTATAAAATATTTTTCAAAAGCGCACTTGAATTAATTCTCTGATCTTTCAGTTAAAACACCACACCAAAGTGATTTGCAGTAATGAACAAAAACCTGCTTTTGAATTAAATTTCTTCGTTAACAGAAAAACCCGAACTCAGTATTCGATTAAGCCAATCATTTCTAAAATATATCTTAGGTATAGTGGTGAAACTTGGTTAGTAATTAAAATTTCTATACGGGTATCTTAAAATATTCATTTCACCTCTTGGTTGACTTTTTTAACATTCTGATTTCAAAATGGCGGATCATATTTATAAATATCTAGGCTATTTTTTAAAACTATAATATTACATTATTATTGTTGTTCCAGTTTTTCTAAATTTTGTAATAAATACGATAGTTTTTTTAAACTTATGTTGCCAACAGTCTGATGACCAGTGTACCAAAAGTTCTATATTAGTTTGTATGCAGCTTAAACCCGTACGGTGTTATTAAAAAAAAGTTAAATACGTATTGAATACTTGTTTTTGAAAAGGTTTCGAAGTAAATGCACCGCGGTCGCTGAATGTTCGCCATTTTGTTCTTTTGTTTTATTTTGGTTACGTTTGCGAAAAAGGATAACGCGAACCGGCCTCGGGCTACCGTGGTGCATTTAATTCGAAACCTTTTTAAAGTAAATATTTAATTTTTTTTAATAACATCGTTATGATTTTAGACAGTCCAGGGGTCAATGGAATTGAATAGTAACGCACTAATTGCTCTATTAGGAATTAAGAGGGCAATTTTTTTCATTGTATATATGTATGTATATTTTAAGCACATTTTGTAGTTTAAACACCCTATTGTGCATATGAGCTCATAGTTTAATGTAAAGCTTACTAATTAACCTAGAGATTGCATTTTTCACTCCTTAAAAAAACAATAGATTTTTTACAAAACCTGTCGACGTGGTCTTTGCTTCTTCACGGGGGTAGGTGGATGTTGCGGCAATCCTTAAAGCAGTAACCGGTTCCAAAAATAGATCTCCATACATTATAGACATGACGAAACTTTCTGTCTCACTAAAACATGGAAATGTATAGATACTCTTTTGTTTTTCTTTCGAGCATTAATGTCGTTAATCTCCAAATACAACCAAGTCTTTAATATTGGTTCACAGCTTTAATAATTGTCAACTCCAAAACTATTTCTACGCCCGCGGGTTTGTTCATCGGTATTTAGCAATAATATTTTTAGAATTGCATACATTAGTAATTTAAATTGATAACGCTATCTGTTGACGGTGAAAGAAAACATCATGAAGAAACCTGAACATGAGAAATGCTCTTGTAGTCCCCCCATATATAAGAAACTATAGGACTGTGGTTTACTCTGAGTTTGAAATCGCTAATACGTTGTGCGCTGGCGTGGTGATTACGCCCATACCTTCCTTTAGGAAGAGGCCAATGGCCCTGCAGTAGGTCTCTTGTAGGTTAATGCGATAATGATGATTTCTACGTCTTTCTTATATTATTTTATGTACAAGAAGTTATAACAAATGTAGCTAATAAAATATAATAACGAGTACAAATATAACAATAGAATTTACACGAATCATAACATCTCTCTTCAGAAACACGATCTGCAAATTAATTTACACAAATTTGTCACCGAAAGTAGACACGAGAAAAATGTTTTATAGCTCTAACATACATTGTACGTCGTAAAAATAATCATTATGAAGCAAATAGAGTCGTTGTAACGTCACTGCATCCATTTAGGGAACGTAAGTCTTTTTAAGGGGGACGTCATACAGCTAAAGCTAAAGATAGACCAACGAAGCGAGACTTAAATAATTACATAGTATAAAACAAAGTCTTCTGCCGCGTCTGTTTGTTTGTCTGTTCGCGATAAACTCAAATAACTACTAAACGGATTTTCATGCGGTTTTCACCAGTAGATTAAGTGATTAACGAGGAAGGTTTTGGTATATAATTTGTCAAGGATTTTTTTTAAATCAGGGTGGAACAACGTCTGCCGGACCCTCTAATTTTAATATATAAAAAGTTATAAACAACGTATATCGTTTTTTTTTAACATCATAGGTGGCAAACGAACAGGTGCGTCACCTGTTGTTAAGGGATAACCACCGTCCATAGACACCTGCAACATCGGTAGAGTCGCAAGTGCGTTGCCAGCCTGTGGGAGGGGTCTCCGGCGCTCTCACTGACCGAACGAAACGCAACAATGCAAGCACTGTTACTTCACGTCGGTTTTCCGTGAGAGAGGTGGTACTACCCCGGAGAGCGGACCCATTCGCAGCGTGGCTCTACCACCTACAGAGTTATTACAATTATTTTGAAAATACCTACGTTATATCTACATATGAACATTAGCTTTTGCTCGCGGCTTCGCTCGCGTTAATGCAATTTTGATCTATCATTCGAAAATAATACATCTTTTCTGGATGAGAGGTGTATCTAAAATGTAATTATTATAGATTGAGTACTTGTGCATGATAGATATATTTGCCACACTTAACATGGGCGGAATTGCCTACATAGGCAGAGGCCATCCCGAAGGAAAAAGGAAGAACTTCGACCACTTAATTATAAAATAACGATAACAGACACTTATATTAACTGCAATACCAAGTCAAGTGAGTAGAATTTTATACCAGGTACAGACGCCTCACTTTAATGGTATTCCATAAGAAATATGTTATTAAAAAAATACAAATAACGTAGAGTTTTTATTTATTAATCATTCGTGAAGTGTAGTTATAATAGTGAAAAAAAATAATAGAGACATGACATCGTCCATAAAACATTGTAAGTTATCGCTTTAAATGTAAACTAACTACCCATTAATATCACAAAAGGAGTTCAAATTGTTAGACGAGAATGATAACTATCGTACTCTATAATTAAAAGTAAGGTGACTGTCATACTAATTGCGATAGTCAATAAAAATAATTAGTCATTTTCATAAAACGCTACTTTAGCGGTGACACTAAAAGTGTATGATTAAGTTTTGGCATGACTTATTTTACATCCCAAAATTGACCTATTCATAAAGCCTATTCATACATAACTAGTGGTCGAAATTTGACCATAAATCATTATTAAATTCAATAAGACCAAAAAGAATAATAATTATTTCAGTGAAAGATAAATTATTTATCAATTAATTATTAATGTATATTATGAATTTACATATTATATATTATACTAGCCTCTGCCCGCGACTTCAATCGCGTGGAATAGTTACTTTGGGCTTAACGCTAACACGCAGCGGAAGCTCTCAAGAGGAAAGAAACCACGATTTTGAAATATTCTTCATTGGTGCTCCGCTCCTATTGATCTTAGTATGATGATATATAGCCCATAGTCTTCCTCCATAAATTAGCTATCTAACACTGAAAAAATTTTTTTCAAATCGTACCAGTAGCTCCAGATATTAGCGCGTTTAAGCAAACAAACTCTTCGGCTTTATAATATCATAAGTATCGTAGTATATATAAAAGAAATTAATAACAATATAACTCATACATTACGTTCACAAAACACCACGATACTGTAAAAGAAATCTCGACACGTTATTACCATGAAAGGAAATTTTCCCTGGTAATTCTATACGCTGGAAATGTAGGCTGCAATTTCCCGTGATGTATTGTATAAGAGCACACCTATACACCGTTGACAGCCTTAACCGGATTCTATAGAAACCGATTTATATGAGACCATGACTTGGATTTTGATTAGTTGTAAATAAAAATACAAGCGTTTTACCTTACAATAGAATTCATATTAATTTAAGGTTGCATACTCCTAACTAATAAAATAATAGGTCTTTACCTATGAAATTGCCGTTCTGCAGTACTGGCCATTTCAAATCAAAATAATTATTGTTTGGCTAAGAATTCTAATTTCAAATTAATTTTATTTTAAAAACATGGAATTCTTTTTCCAAAAGTAGTCATTTGTTTATAGATTAGTGTTACATTTTCATCGCATTTCAATCTTTTTTGTCATCATGGATACGTTAACAATTCGAGTAATTATGGATATGAGTACCGTCGTGGCAGCAACGCGGCACAAGCGGCACGCAACATCAATGACGTTTACGGAGCTAGCAATACAAACCAACGCACCACCTTTTATTGGTTTACTCGCTTCCGTTCTGGGTATTTCGACCTGAAAAATGAACCTCGCGGTCGTCCGAAGACTTTGGTCGACAATGACGAATTAAAGGCGATTGTGGAAGCTGATGATACACAATCTACGGCTGAATTAGCAGCAGCTTTCGACGTTAGCGTCAAAACAATATTGGTCCATTTGCGTCAAATTGGCAAGGTAAAAAAGCTTGACAAATGGGTGCCCCACGAACTCAATGATCGCAAGCGCGAAGTACGCGTCGACAGTTGCCTTGCACTGCTCAACAGACACACAAATGAAGGAATTTTGAACCGCATTGTTACCTGCGATGAAAAATGGATTCTGTTTGATAACCGCAAGCGCTCAGCAAGTTGGTTGGATCCTGGTTCAGCACCTAAACAATGCCCTAAACGAAAACTTACCCCTAGAAAAGTAATGGTCACTGTTTGGTGGTCTAGCGCCGGTGTGATTCATCACAGCTTCTTACCAAACGGGGTGAGCATTACTGCAGATGTGTACTATAAAGAACTGAACACAATGATGGAGAAGCTGGCACATCTCCAACCAGCATTGGTCAATCGCTCGTCTCCGCTGCTCCTGCACGACAACGCGCGACCTCATACTGCACAGCAGACGGTCTCCAAGTTGCATGAACTGGGGTTGGAAGTTCTCCGTCATCCGCCCTACTCACCAGACCTTGCGCCTACAGACTACTACTTTTTTCAGAAATTAGATAACTCCTTGGCGGGAAAAAAATTCAATACCCGAGAGGCAGTACAAAATGCCTTTGAAGAATTTGTTGCCTCCCGTCCAGCTGATTTATTTAAGAAGTGCATCAATAAACTGCCACTGCGTTGGCAAAGATGCATTGATTGCATGGGTGATTACTTCGATTAATACAAATAAAAAATACATGAAGAAAATTCGTTTAAATTTTTTCATACAAAACGGCAATTTCATAGGTAAAGACCTAATATTATAAACTAGCGACCCGCCCCAGCTTCGCATGAATGCAATGTAGATATCTATTTTAATGAAATACTGTTAAGGGGAATTTTGATCTACACGACATGTACAACCTATGTAACGTATTTAATTGGATAAGGAATAATACTGTATTGTATAAAATATCTTGGTAAATAACACACAATTATTTTTATAAAAAGATAAAAATGGTTACTGTGGGTTATCCATATATATATAAAGATAAATATATAGCAACTTTTTTATCGATCTTTTTAAGATATACAATTCCGTAGTATATTAATTCGATCTATCTCGTAAGATTTAGCCAGCGTTTGCGATTTAAGCGCACAAGAGCATGTTTGTTACGACATCACATTAAAAATCTTTACATTTTCGGCTTTACTATACTATAATATATATGTATTATACATATAAACCTTTCTCTTGAATCACTCTATCTAATGCTGAAAACTGTATTAAAATCCTTTGAATAGTATAAAAGATCAAGGGAACAGACAACGGAAGCGACTTCATTTTGTACTATATAAAGATGCGAAAATGAGTTTGTTTGTTTGTTACTTTTTCATACATCATTTGCTCAACCGATAATCATCAAGGCGTAGCTCAATTGTACATTAACACGAGCGAAGTCATGGGTAAAAGATAGTTAAAAAATTATAAAATACTTTCTTACCATTATAGTAGTGTCTTAACAACCATAAGTGCCTTCTAATTTTAACTGAATAAATTATTCTTAAATTTTATTATTGACTAGCTGTGACCGCGACTCCGTCCGCGTGGATCCTAATGTAAAAAACAGTTACTAATAAAATCATTGAATGGATTAACTCCATTTACTTATCTACTTTTCTCTCGTACTTAAGTCGCGGCTTCATTAAAATTATAATAACTTTTGATAGAGTGAACCGATTTTAATGAAACCAAGACTAAATATTGCTCGAGGGTATGCTTTCTGATTTTATCATAAACATAGTTCTTTAACAGTGAGGCGTGTTCAAACAGACAGACAGATATTAAAAAAATATTGAATTGTATTTTATCACTTATTTCAAAACACCTTGCCTGCAACACTTTTCTTCATAAAAATTTAAAAAGTACACAGACACGTTAGATTTACATTCTTGATATACGTATAGACTAGTTACACTTGCGGATTAGCTCGCGTCTTTTCTTTGTTTTCTGGCAACGTGAACGCAAAATTTCATTATGATCGATTGAGTATTTAAGTGATAAACAAACTGATATTCGTATTTATAATATTAGTTATTAAACAAGTAGCTATAAAAATACTTCACGCTCAGTGAGAAACACAAACACTACCAATGAATGTTGTAACAAAAATGATACCATAACCAATACTAAAACATATGGACGAATTCTACTACAGGCGTGCCCCTTATCACTCATCCACGTACATTAGAGTTACATAGGTCCGCCCCCTTAATATTCTATCATCACGTCAACACTCTGTATATCATGTGGAATATATCGCGCTATTTTAAACAGTATGATAAATTATTTATAAAAGAAAATAGTATTTCGGCTTTAGTACAGAAATCGTTTGTTTTTTTTTTATATTGTCATATATTCGTACTGCTTCGGGACATCGCGTCTCTTTGCGTCTTTTATCGCATCTACCACGGTGAGTGTTCAGAGGAGTTGTTTGGACTGATACCTGCCGCTGCATTCCACTATCGTACAACAGAAATTTCATCCACACCACCTCGATGAATGGAGGTTTTCTACGGTGAGGTTCTCAAGGTCATTTCTACCTCGTATTTCGTCATTTCGACTCCCAACGGTGGTGCTTCTAACCTACTACGAATTAAAAACCTTCAAAAAACGAGCGTATACCTCTCTAAAAAGCCGGCAATGCACTCGCGACCCCCTGGTGTTGCTAGTGTGATCGTTGATCACTTAACATCAGGTGACCCACCTGTTCGTCTGCAACGTGTGATATAAAAAAAAGTATCGGTTATAAACACTACTGTAGTTTATCATTACTTATTATAAAAAAAAATCCTCTGCGACGTCTGTCTGTCTGTCTGTTCGCGATAAACTCAAAAACTACTGAACAGATTGTCATGCGGTTTTCACCAATAGATAAAGTGATTCACGAGGAAGGTTTAGGTATATAATTTGTCAAGGTTATTTTATTATCAGGGCGGGATAACGGCCGCCGGGCTGGCTAGTTGATTGTCAGGATTTGTAAGCCTACTATTGAGTCTTGATGTCAAAGTTCGTTCCCGACATGAGTGACTCTGGTATGTTGAGTATAATTATTTGTTAAATATATGTAAAAGTGAATCGAAAAAAAAATGGTTGATGGTAACATAAAAAAGCTATGTATCCTAAAACCATATCCGAAAAATTTCATATAGAATGATGCCTATACATTCAGTAGTTTTGACATTATTGAGCTTCAAAGGACATGTATTGTCACTAAATATATATATTAGGGTGGAGTGAAAAAAACAATTTTTTTTTTTTTCTTAGCCTGGGGATCAAATTTGTAGCTTATAAAAAACAAAAATTTTTGAAAAAAAAAAAAAAAATTTTACTCAACATCTTGAGCCAGCCCACTCATTTTTAAAATTAATTACGAGTAAAAATATTTGGTTGCAAAAAAAAATTTTTTTTTGTCTTTGAATCTCTTAAAACATCTAAGAACTGGCCATTATGATCATTTCCAACTCAAATTTTATTCTAGTGCCCTAAAGAGGAATGGTACTTTTTGGGATTTTTTTTTTAAATTAAAACAATAGTCACAAAATTTTTTTTTTAACTTGTGATTTTTAATTGGCATAAAAGAGGATACTCTGAAGTTTCTAGAACGCCTTTAAAAATTTTTTTTTTGCAACCAAATATTTTTACTCGTAATTAGTTTTCAAAATGAGTGGGCTGGCTCAAGATGTAGAGTAAAATTTTTTTTTTTTTTTTCAAAAATTTTTGTTTTTTATAAGCTACAAATTTGACCCCCAGGCTAAGAAAAAAAAAAATTGTTTTTTTCACTCCACCCTAATATATATACATAGTAGCAGGCCCAGTAGACGTTGTCCTGCCAATAATAAAAAATACTTGAATATTAACGCCACTTACTGAGTTCAATTGTGAATCTAAACCATTCTTGAATATCCACCTAAACACGCATAAAAAATAATAATAGTGTAATAGTTTAGGAGTGATTCAGTCACATTCACATGTACAGAAGAATTATATATGTATATATATAATATTATAAAGAGTGACAAGCTTCAATCGTGTAATAGAAGGTTCATGGTCACGTTTAACATATAACATAACAATATAAAAAAAACTAATAAACAAAGAAGAGAACCTAAGTAAGTTTGTTCTAAGACTCTAAAAAGTATGGGTACACATTTAAATAAACTTAGGTTGAATGACCGGTGACAAACCCTGCGAGCGGCGTCCCGGAGTTTATAACCTTCGATAATAAAACGGACAATAACCCTTCGAAAAATTATCCTTTGTAAGTTGGTTGGGTTCACTTTTATAACACCCGATAGTCATTGACACTGTGCTTTTTAGACGGGTAGAGGATTGACTATAATTATATAATATAATAGGTTAAATATTAAGCACCTCTTTTTTTATTGATTTAGAACGAGTGTCAATTTCTGAGTATTGTGTAAAAATATTGCTAACAAGTAACCAGTCATCCAGTATATATACATATATACTGGGTGTTAGGAGACCACTTCCGAAAACGAAGACAGACGATAATACTAATGATACCTTTAACGATGGGACGGAAAAAAATCGAACCTGTTTAAAAAAAATCATATTTTGTAAACGTTTTATTAGCATTATTTACGCTCCATCATGTTAGTACAGCTAAATGAAACGATAGTTTCATAAAAAATCCATTACTTTACTAAAAAAAAAACAGCAATGTATAACAAAAACAAAAAAACAGCTGATACTCGGGTCAACGAACGTCAGCTAGTGATCGTGCAAATACTTATTTACAACATTTAATCGTTTCTTGATACCGCGCCCTCCAAAATTTACAGCTTTGTCGGTATAAATTTTGCAGGCGCCATGAAAGAATTAGAGGCGGCGTTCACAATAAAAATTACAAGTAATTTTAGATAGTTGTGACGGACATATCTGTTTTCAAATTATGGTATTGGACGGACTAAAAACGGAAACAATGGTAACGTAAAGTATAAGAATATTATTTTAAATTCATTTTGATAGCTTAATTAACTGTCGATGATAAATGTAATTAATTTTAATTACGAAATTTTTCTGTACCATTTTATTTTTAATTTCTTGTACAAAATCAAAGATAAAGATTAAATAGTTTTTATAATTGTGTACGTGAGTATGTAATTAGGTTAATTTAATATTCTAATATCATTTTTGTAGTAACAAGCTTCTTGTTACGTCAGGGTACAATTGATTGTATAGCTGTATTAAATAATTAGAGTTATAACTTCTAAATTCCATAAAAAGACTAGAGATAACTATGCTTAATATAAAATAAAATTTGAGAATATCTAACGGTTTATTGATCTGTGGAAATGATCAAAGTGCCGTCAACTGCAGTTTGTTTTGGCGGGAACTTGCACGTGCGATCATGCGGCCGGGCCGCGCCCGAGCGTTCGATGACCCGAGCATCAGCTGTTTTTTTGATTTTGTTACATTGCTTTTTTTAATATGATTTTTTTTAATCAGGATCGTTTTTTTCCGTCCCATCATCAAAGGTATCATTAGTACTATCGTCTGTCTTCGTTTTCGGAAGCGGTTGCCTAACACCCAGTATATATGTGTGTATATATATAGGTTACAGCTATTTAGTTACAATAAAACAAGCTACGTTTAGTTTTTAAATGGCCGTCTGTGAAGTTCTTTCTTCATATTTATTTATTTATATTATAAAAACCTTTGAGTTACAAATGACAAGTGAATATTGAAAATAGTATATATATCGAATGGATTTCAGATAAACTAATTTTAATATGAGTCAGAAATGAGAACATAAATGATTACCAATTTTTAATTATCAACCCGTACAGATTTGATGTACTGATCTGTTCTCCGATTATATATAACACCAAATATAAGATTACTTCAAACGAATTTGTACTTTAAGGAATTATAATTTGTGAATATTTTATATTCTAATATAGTCTACATATTCTTTTATATATTTTATAACGTATATAAAATCTTGTGTTTAAAGTAAATTAAGAAGTTACTAAAACTTCCTATAATCCACCTTATTTTTGTACAAAAGTTATTAACTTTTCTGTAGTGAGAGAATTCTAATATTTTCTTTTGTTTCAGATCAGAAATTTTCATCACCAATCAATGGCACTAATGAAGCAATCCACAGACGGGATATTGGAGTAGCGGTCGCTCGAACCGCCTTTGGAAGGCAATAAAACAACACAACCTACCAATTCGTTCTACAAGATAAATATCAAACGAATTCAAACTGTATCTCGAGAAGTAAAAGGACCATTTTTCAACATAAACCTCGCAATCAAATGGCTATGCTCGGAATTGAAAATTCAATCCTAGCAATATGTCAATTAAAGCCTATTCTCAGTTGTAATCAAGTACGTAATTGTACTACGAAAAAGCTACACGACGAAGCCGTATTCCAAACCTGACTAGACAGTATATGTAATCGTAGTACGGACATAGCAAAGCCAATGTATGGTAAAATCAAGGGAACGAGATTGAACGTCACCCGTCTAAGGGTCTCGTATGGCGACTCAAAATAATAAATCCTATACACTGCCTAGCTTTGTTGCTTCACCTTCGTGTCTTCTCATACTAATATTTATAGTTCTGTTGCAACCCGACGCGATCGTCTCAGTTGATGTCGTAGAGTCAGTAGTTCGATCAGAATACAACTTTAGTAATCCGAATTCCACTTTTAACTGGACTTTATTTGACACAAACTCCACTCATAAAAACGTCCATATAAAACATAATAAATATTCAACACCGGTCGCAATATTCCTAGTTACCCTGTTCATGATAGTGATTATTGGAACTATAATCGGTAATGTCCTTGTATGCGTTGCTGTCCGACTTGTCCGGAAACTTAGAAGACCTAGCAACTACTTAATAGTCTCATTGGCAGTAAGCGATCTGTGCGTAGCTATGATTGTAATGCCAGTCGCCACTGCTTACGATATTATGGGGACTTGGCCTTTTGGGCCAGTAATCTGTGATTTTTGGGTATCGAGTGATCTGTTGTCATGTACAGCGAGCATTCTAAACCTATGCATGATCTCAGTAGACCGTTACTATGCTATCACAAAGCCTTTAGAGTATGGAGTGAAAAGAACGCCAAAGAGAATGTTATTATGTGTACTGATTGTTTGGATAAGTGCAGCATTTATTTCCTTACCACCGCTCTTGATACTAGGCAATGAAAAGACTGAGACATCTTGTTCCGTATCGCAAAACCAAGTATACCAAGTCTACGCTACACTGGGTTCTTTTTACTTACCTCTAGCAGTTATGGGTGTAGTCTACTACAAAATATTCAAAGCTGCAAGAAAAATTGTTAAAGACGAGAAGCGTGCTCAGTCGCATCTAGAAACGCACTGTTACCTGGAAATTAATGTTAAGAATGGTGGTGCAACAGAGGCTAAACTACTGGGCAGCCAGACTACAAACCAACCCCCGCAAAGAGGATCAACGGGCAGTACTAACACCACGGTCAGTATAATAAGTCTAATTGTCTAAGCGCTAGAGATTAACATAGAAGTCAATATGGCATATACTACTCGCTATAGTAATCTTGGTCATAATAAACCAATTTAAGTTTTGACATAAATTTAAACACTGGTTATGAATCACTGAAGATTTATGTTCCCTTTACATTTTTTGTTACAGTATAGCGTCGAAAGAACCGACAACAGTATCGGAAGGTGCTTCAGTGGTCAACGGAAATCTAACGAGTCGCAATGCCCGATGCTACAACAGCCAAAGACCCCAACTAAACCTATCCATACAATCAATCGTTCACCGTCAGGTTTGACTCCAAGCAGACTTCAGCTTAAAGAACGACGACGCTTATCCTCTGAAAATAGTCAGAAATCGACGACAAATAGAATTAGATCATCACTGTCCAATTTTGCTCAAAAAAGTCACATAGCCAAAGATTTATTTAATACCCAATCACCGCATCAGAAGAAACTACGATTCCAACTAGCAAAGGAGAGAAAAGCGTCCACTACCCTTGGTATAATAATGTCAGCATTCGTCGTTTGCTGGCTACCATTTTTCCTCCTGGCCCTAATTAGGCCATTTGTGGACGAAGATGCGATCCCTGATGCAGTAAGCGCGCTGTTCCAGTGGCTAGGCTATCTAAACAGTTTACTAAACCCAATCATTTACGCAACACTTAATAGAGATTTCAGGAAGCCGTTCCAAGAAATCCTATTCTTCAGATGCTCAAATTTGAATAACATGATGCGTGAAGAATTCTATCATACCCAATACGGAGATCCAGAACAACATTATTGCGTTAACAATACAACCAAACTACACAATTACGATGAAGGTGTTGAGATAGTTTCGGCTGTGGATAGAGACGAAGCGAGGGCTTCTGAGAGCTTCCTATGATTGTCAATGCCCGAGGTCCACGAGCGAGACCTGGATACTGTGATCTAAATAAAGACTTTTAATATAATAGAACTCGTGAGTTAAAAGTGTTGTTAATTTCTTTCAATATGTTAAATATCTTTTTTATGTTACAAGGCTGTTTTATTCGACTAGTCGTTCCTTACGTGTATGTTTCAAGCGTAAATGTGTTTGTTTATTTCGGGAAGTTAATATAATTAAAATTAATTAATGTTTAATAGAAATAATAATTTAATTTAGTTGATAGTTACTAAGAAGTAGATGCGCAATGTAATTTATGTTTCCGGAAGACCAAAGAAATACATTAATTTAATGAAAAACTTAGTTTCGTAGTTTTAAGCTGTTGTGAACTTGATAAAATATTAATAATTAAAATGTATTATATTGTTATAATTAATTATGTATATGTATGGACGAATATTAATGTAGCCAGAAGTATTAATTCATGTGATAGTAGGAATAGAACATTTGTTTTGCCTTGATTTTCTTTCATTATTTTTCAAAATTATAATACAATCAAAATTATATTGTCCTTATAATGTATTTATGTCGCAGTAACAATAACATTACCGAAGGTAAGCCTTTTTAAAAATAGTCTGGAGAGTTGCAAATACAGTAAATATTCATGTGACCGCGACATATCTATATAAACATTGCCATTATGCTCACTATTAATGTAATAATATTTATGAACGTAAATAATTAAATCTATAATTTATTATTATGATTATTATCCAAATTTGAATAGAACAATAGATACAGACGCAATAGCCACTGCCACGTAATTTAAGTATATGATATCATAATTGTAATTCTAAATTGCAAAATTACAAAGCGATTGTTTGCGTTTTCTGTTTATGTTAAAAATTCTAATTTATAAATAGGACAAATAAAAGGCCTAAAAATATTACAAAAATAACCTATTTTCCTAGTTAGGGTAAATGTTAGCGATGTTTATTAAATAAAGAATTAGTTAAATTGTCAATATAATATCTCCTGGTTATTGTGTTTTTGCAAAATACATTTGTTACGTGATTAGAAACAAAATTATTAAAAAAACATTGCGTGTATTAGTGTGTACACGCGGAGGAAGTAAAACTTCTTTAGTTTTTATATATTAAATTATATATTCGTGAGAATGCTCATAAACGCTATACTATACGAAGTCCCGTAGTATAAATACTTAATTATACATTTTTTTTTTTTGTAATAATAGATCCAGCAGAGACTTATACATACTTACACGTACACGCAAATACATACCTTTGGTTTAACGCGTAACGAAAAATTTTTCCTACCACGCCATAAGGTTCCACTTAAAAAAATATTAAGCAGAAAAATACCCATGCAGTAAAACGAAACGAGGCGTATATAAGAAATCGAGAAGTATTAAACTCTTTACTGGAGAGAATATCTAAACCCCATAGTATTTTTTGACTAAACTTAGCAAGGCAGGCAATGAAATTCTATTAGTGTAGTTTCATATTAGGCATCAGTTAAATCCCTTGAACTTTAAACAAGTTACAAGTCCTAAGACTACGATCTCAACTTTCTAGCGTTGGGACATAACAGAACTGGTACCCGCGCGCTTATTGAATGAGAATACTTAGTCTGTCTCATAAAATATAAAAAAATAAAAACATTTGTTTTACTTTTCTATGAGTTTTTGTTCAATACTTTAAACATTATCCACAATATAACTTCCTATGAGTAAGTATATTTATCTGTGTACATACAATCGCCACATCGCACCTATGTAGATGGCAGATCAATTTTGCGTAAATAATAATTATTTGGGAGATTAAATTAAATGTAAAAAATATTATTATTAGTAACTAAGTTTAATGAAATTATTAGTGTTAATTATTATTAGGAATGGAGTTAGTATTAGGTGAATATAATGTTTTAATGTGTGGGGAAACTACGCTTGGAAAATAATAATTTCGACAGTACGATTCGGTGTGTTTTATTGTGATAATAATGTATAAAATATTTCTTTGATGTAGTTTCTTTCCATTAAATATCGTGGGTAATTGTGTGTAGTTGTATATAAGCGCCCGTGAGTTATCCTATCAGTTTGTTTGTAGGTCTAAATATGTTTGTGTTTTATAGGTAGAAATATAAAAGCCGCTATACGCCAAGAATCATTGTAAACATAGATTTAATATGAAGTGTTGTTAATTATCTTTTTGTAATTAATGGTAATGGATTGGAATCAAAGTAACATTGTTATCAATATGAATATATATGGTACTAGCTTCGTCCGCGTGTAATAGTTACTTTGAGCTAACGCGAGCTAACGAAAGCTCTCAAAGGGAAAAAAACTATTTTAAACATTCCGCATTGATGCTCCGCTCCTATTGGTCTTAGCGTGATGATATATAGCATATAGCTTCCTCTATAAATGCCACCGAAAAAGCAATCTAAGACGGAAAAAAAAATTCAAATTGGACCAGTAGTTCCTGAGATTAGCGCGTTCTACCAAATAAATAAACCCTTCAGCTTTATAATAAGTATTAATGTAAATATGAATATCATTACATAGTATAAAACAAAGTCCCCTACCGCGTCCGTCTGTCTGTCTGTTCGAGATAAACTCAAAAACTACTGAACGGTTTTTCATGCGGTTTTCACCAGCGGATAAAGTGATTCATGCGTAAGGTTTTGGTATATAATTTGTCAAGGATTTTTATATAATCAGGGCGGGAGAACATCTGCTGGGCCCGCTAGTATAGTATAAAACGATCGTATTACGTTCTCTGTTTGTTCCTTTACGTCTTCTAAAGTGCACAACGGATTTTTATATGATTTTCACTATCTTTTACAGAGTTTTTGTAATACATGTATATTATTGTATTAATAGAAGGCTAACTTTTGCCCGCGACTTCGCTCGCGTTAATGTAGACTCAACCTATCACTTGGAAACATTTGTTTTTGTTATGAAAAGTACCCCATGTACTTGACCACGTCTTATTGCAAACAGTTGTATTATATGTAATCAGACCGAAATCATACGCTTACACTGGTAACGCTGGCCGGTAATAGGTCTCTACTACTGAGGACACAGTTAGACGTCTTATATACCAGTCATGTATGTTGCACAGGATTTACCACTATAAGACACACCTGAGTGTAGGACTAAGTACGATAATAATAGTCTATCTTAGAAGATTTAAGAATAAGCCACATATAATTCTTTCTCGTGACTTGTCTCATTTCATTTTTATTATTTATTTGAAAATGGAATATGAGGAACCATGACATGACATTTTGTCAGACAGAATAGTGACCTTCAAACATCATATGGTAATACCCACCTTTGCTGTACATATAGACGTCTCGCATTCTGAAATCAACCGGTGTGTAGAATAGCCGTAGTAGTAGTATAATCAAGGTTCTCTAGAACCTCCTTTATGTGCACGCTAGCATCAAATCAAATCAAATCAAAAATACTATATTCAGTTTAGGCCCTAATAAGGCGTTTATGGACGTCAAAACTACCACCAATTCGGAAAACAACCGAGTCATCGAGAAGAACCGGCAAGAAACTCGATCGGGTACATCTTCGGGTGTTCTACTTTGTTTATGTCATTAGTAAGAAGCATCCATACTATCACGTCCATACTGACAGGATGGAAGCTATCGAAAGACGTTTTGTTCGTTATTTAGCATCAAAATTTGGACTAAGACGCAAACTATCATCATATGAAACTAGGCTAAATCACTATGGGGTCAAAACACTCTCATCCAGGCGTAGTTTTACCTCTTATTCAGTCCTACACAAAATAATTAATTCCAAATGGGATACAGCAGAGTTTTTAAGCTAACTATCAATAACCACAAGAGTTAACCGAAATCAAAATATCTTTCAAGTTCCACATTGCTCAAATAATGTCTTTTACTATAATCCGTTATACAGAATGTGTAGAGAATACAATAATAACGCAAGAGATGTGGATATATTTTACGGAGATACCAGCAAGGATAGTATTAGTGAAAGTATTCAACTGTTTTGTATTTATTCAATACCATAATCTTTTTGTTTTTAATTATTCCTATAATTTTTAACATGTTGTGCCCAACATTAATAGGAACACAAATTTAGTTATGTATTATTAATGTACATTTTGTGTAATTTATTTTCTGTTGTTGAGCTCGAATAAATAAAATAAAAAATATATACATATATATATTCCCAATACATTATACATTAAAATACCGTTTTTAATGGATGCACAGAGAGGAGTCAATTCCAGACATCACCATCGTTCACATATTGATCCACTCTATAATAGCCTTTCGACACTAAAACCGGCTTGACGTGGCGCTTAAATTTACAGTCCTGCAAATCGGTAACATGTTTTGGCACTTTATTGTAAAACCTAACACTATTCATTACCTAAGAAACTATCACTGATTTTGCTAAGTCTGAAACACGGGACGACCAGTTTGTTACAGTTTCTAGTATTTAGATCATGCCGGTCCTTTACAAAATAAATGAAATCATCGTGGAATGAGTTTACCCGGTACGCTTTTTCCCAGGGTTGTCACATGGGGCTCTTCTAATAGGGGCTGAAGCACGCCCTTCAAGGTGGATAACACAATAGTGATGCCACTGGTGTTGTAGTTGTCAATAGGCGACATTTTAAAGCTTAGTTTAAATTATGAATGAAATCATCGTGGAATGAGTTTACCCGGTACGCCTTTTCCCAGAGTTGTCACATGGGGCTCTTCTAATAGGGACTGAAGCACGCCCTTCAAGGTAGATAACACAATAGTGATGCCACTGGTGTTGTAGTTGTCAATAGGCGACATTTTAAAGCTTAGTTTAAATTCTTGCAACTGAGATGGAGCGTTCGATCAAAGAAAACTGAATGAAACCATAGCATAGCGGTAGGGTTTTTTCTCAATCCACCTAGGTAACTACCACCTTTAAGTTGAAAATCTGTCATCAGTCACCTACAGATGTGTTCCGACAACTGCACTTGAGAGCCAATCCATATCTAGGTTTTCCAACATAGATAACATCGTCATTTAATACGTAGAGTATAAAAAAGGCTACTGTAACCGTTTACCATCAAATGGCTCGTCTGCCTGTTTGCTGCCCTTTGGCATAAATCCAGTAACCAATCGCTAAACAAAGTGATAAACCATTTGTAATGACTCATTTTTATTTTGTTACGTTTTGGAAATTAGCCAATGTGTGTTCAGGAGCTAAGAGGCATGCAGGCTGGCATAACTTGACTGCTAAAGATCTCTCAATTTTGAGAGAAATGGATAGACAGACGGTTGTTTTTTATATACGCTACATAGATTTTAGCGTTTTACTACAATCAACCTGGTATTGACGGTGTGATCTAAGATAATAAATCATACCTTGAGGAAGACATTTGTTTGGCAGCAGATTGTCAACTCCAAGGTGGTAAATATCCAGATGGGTATTAGAAATAGGCCTATATACATACATCACGTCTTATTATTTGACTACCGCAGCCTATAATTTTGTAAGCTGTGCCCGCGACTTCTTCCGCGTGACATGTTATGTAAAAAAACAGCGATTAATAGAGTCATCTGATTGTATTAAGTTAATGTACTTAACTACGTTTCTCTTGCACTTAACTCAAGCCGTTATTAAAATTATAATAACTTTTGATAGAAGGGACCGATTTTAATGAAACAAAAACTAAATGTTACTCCTGAATATGCTTTATGATTTTCTTGGTGAGATTTTATTGTGTGTAAACAGACAGACATACATTTTTTTAAATGATTAAAATGTATTTAATTACTTATTCCTAGACACCTACAAAAAAAATTTCTCACGAAAATCGAAAAAGTAGGTACATGTTAGACTTACATTCTTATTCAATTTATAGATATCCCATTTTGAGATACGTAAATGAAAACAAGGATAAACATTCCAACAAAAAAAATATATATTTTAATTTATCAGCATTAAATTTATATTCCTCAATTAACTTCGATTCCAATCCAATTTCTATAAGTCCATAAAAGTAACAGAACACACAGGCTTCTCCATATGATTTTTTATAATCAATTCATCGTTAATATCAGAGCCTTTTAGTACAAATATTTTAAAAACTTTAATACGGTACGTAGTTATAACAACATACTTTTATTTTATTGTCCTTGGCTTTTTCATATTAGTAATATAAAAAAATAATATAATAAATAAGAGCAACCTGTATAATATAATGTAAACAAAGTGTACAGTTAAGATTCCTTAGTAGAAACAACAAAAATGTGTAATTTGTGCTGAATTCTAAATTTTATTAATGTAATATTTATTTCATATATTTCCAAGAAATAATATAATGTATCTGGAAAATGTAATTTAGAAAATAATTTTCTTATCGTTTCACATTATTGTATTTTTCTTATGTAGAATCCTTAAAGCGAGAAAATAAAAATTAGACCTCTAAATTTGTTTTTCTCATATAATTCCAAGTAAAATGTATCTTATCCTGAAGTTACTAATTACAACTACAAACAAAGGTATTTTTATGTGTACTGGAATATTTTAAAACTAAAGAGATTGGTTTATTAATTGAGCCGTTATATTTCAAAATAAGTTAAATTCAATTTTTTTTTATATCAAGACGCGGCAAAGTAACAGTTGGGCCACCTGATATTAAGTGATCACCGCCGTCCATAGACACTAGCAACTCCGAGGAAGTCGCAAATGTGTTGCCAGTCTGTGTTGTAGAGAGGGGGAGGGGAGAGGGGAGATGGGTCTCCGGCGCTCTCACTGACCGAATGAAACGCAACAATGCAAGCACTGTTACTTCACGTCGTTGTTTCTGTGGGTCGGGTGGTAGTACCCCGGGCGAGCCGACCCATTCATGCTGAAACCAGTAATAGCTTTAGCGTGGCTCTACTGTCCACAATTCATGATATCATTTACCAACATTTTCGAAGCAATGGTGATTTAGTTGATAACGTGTTCGGTACACAGCGTCGATGGACGTAGGTTCGAATCCTTGCAACTCAATTAGAGCTTCTAGTGAACTGAATACTATGGTGGTAGGGCTTTTTGGAAATCCGTTTGGCTAGCTACCAACCTCAAGTTAATACTCTATCGCCAAGCACCTGTTGGTGTGTTCCGGCAGCTGCACTAAAGGGCCAGTCCCCTCTACGTTTAACGTGTTTACTACCTTAGAGCACATCTTTATTTAACATCAAATGAGATTGTGGTCTTACGATAAAACCTATAAAGTACAAAAATATAATTAAATTAATTAGGTACTTTTAACTTTCAAATAAATGAGTTGTTACTTAGTTTAACTTTGGGCATTATCAACAATTTACTAAACTCTTTAATTGAATTTAGCAAGATCATGAGCTAGACTAATCGCTAACCGCAGGTTGAAAGTTTTTATAATCCAATCAGATATAATTATGTTATAATATTATTTTATCTAGTAACTTTACTGATATTTCAATGAAGTCACCGACATAAATGAATGAAATATAATAAATAAAGAATTAGGAAAAAATAAAATAAATGATAACTTAATTAATCTAAGTGTCGATGGAGTACGTATTTCAAACAGTTCAGAAGTAGCAACTGTTTTCCAAGGTTATGTCACTAATATACCTTTACGGATAACAAAGAGTATAATATCATAAGCCCAGGGTACCGCAGCTCTTTTAAAAAAATGTGAGTGCACCTATAAATCCAAAATTTAAGTTCTCATCTATTAGTGCAGGTGAAATAATAAGGGCCTTCAAACCAAAAATCAAAAAATACACCGAAGACATATGGGGAATGTCGGTAATAGTAATTGTCACTATTTCACCACATTTGGGTAATATATTTAATCTGTGTAGAATAAAAGGAACTTTCCCTAATCTAATGAAAGCAATCTAATCTAATCTAATCTAAGCATAGTGGTTCCTCTGTTTAATTCAGACTGCAGAAGTAGTCGTGGCAATTATAAACACATTTTTGTAGTTCCGTCGATAAGTAAAATTTATGAAAGATTACGCTCAAACAATTTGGTAGAATATTTTACAGTACAAAAGTTTCTGGATGGTCGACAGTTTGGTTTCACAAAATCGAAATCTACTACTGATGCTGGTGGAACGCTCATAAATTATATATTGGGAATCTGGGAGGATTCGCATGATGCAATTGGCGTGTTCTGGGATCTGTCTAAAGCCTTTGATTGCATCGACCATAGTACGCTTATTCTTAAATTAAAACACTATGGTGTTTGTGGATCTTCTCTGGACCTTCTAGTCTCATTTTTAAAAGATCGCTGTTAAGAAAGTTAGCATACATGGGATAACCTCTGCGGGATCGTTTGCGCGAATTGGTGTCCCACAGGGCTCCATTTTAGTGCCGTTTTTGTTCTTAATATATATAAATTATCTGCCGCTAATAGTTTATAACTGAGCTGACATGGTGCTTTTTTCCAGACAATACTTCACAAATTTTAATTTAGTAGGTAACTAATTCCAAAATGTGGTATATATTACATGGGGTAATAAAGTCTTAATATATACTGTCTTAATGTAAACGCAATGTTCCAAGTTTTAGTCATATACTTATAAGGCAGTAATGGAAGGTCTTAAAGGCGACGATAGTGTCTATTTAGTTATTGTCAGCTAGACACAGATAGCATCTCAAGGAGAGTTGACGTCAGGTAAGCGGCCTGTCCTAAAACACTAAGCCAAATCGATGCATAACATGGAGGAAGAAAACACGTTGTGTCGATCCTACTTAGCTAGAACAAGGCCAAGAAGAAGACTCTTACTATAGTTCTATAGGATATACATAGTTGAATGACGACTACGATAGCGTAATGAACAGGTTTCGTTACAAATTCTGAAAAACTTTCTTTCTGGTTGCAATATCGATTTCGTAAGTGCTTTAGACGGCAGTATTTTGTTAATACTTAATTTCTAAAGGGTAGACATATTATATTTATATGATTTAGTATTTTATAGCAGTGATTACTAAGATTCATATTTCTAATGTTTATTCTTCATTTTGGCCAATCATCATTAACACATTTATCAGTGTCTTGTTTTAATAATTGTAAGTAAATGGTTGTTTTATTTTGGTTAATAATCTTCCTATACCTACGCGTTGGTCTTACGAAACCGATCTGCATCGCGTACAGGTACATATAACGTATGCACGAACATTCAAGCTATACTCATTTGAAGTAGGATATGATCCATACAACTACTGAATATATTTGAAGTCAATGCCAACTTAAATTTATATCATCTACATACAAAGTTTTGGTCCACTCTCGTGTCCCATGATGTATATCTGTATAGTATACATATTTTATTACCTGCAACAAATTTGAACTGTACGTTGACATTGACTTCAAATATATTATTAGGTAACGCGAATATCAATATTTTTTATTTAATTTGGTTAATTTAATAATTCAGTTATTTTTCGCTTTTTAGTGCCTTATTAGTTTTTCACATCGAAGACGGTTATTTTTTTTTAGAAAAAAATTTTATTTCTCCATTTTTAGTGTCCATAAATATATCTGGTTTCTAATGGGTATAATAAATCGGTTCTAATTTCACGAAAATACGTAGAGACGAAGTGGGTCAAAATCAAATAAACCTACGATATTTTCTTCAAATTATATGGGACCACCTCTGAATATAACCAATTCAAATAAAAAAAGAATCATTAAAATCGCTTCATAATTGACGGAGATATCGATTAACATACATAAAAAAATACATATAACCAAACGTAGTAACCTCCTCCTTAAAAATAAAAAGAGGTGGTTGAGTGTTCCGTAGCTTAAATATTTATTAATTCCGCTAGACAATATCCATCCGGGAACTGAAAAAAATTACAATGTGACCGCTCATTACAAAAATAAAAGATTAATATTAGCAAGCAATTCAATGACATGATGATGTATTTCACCTTGAATTTTTTGTGGTGCATGACCTCAGAACAAAAGGAAATTCGGGTATTCGAATGTATACGAACGCAGCGTGTAAAATTAAAAATACTAACGGTCTTAGTACAAAAACAAAAATGAACACGGGTATAACACGAGTTTTACTAAGCAGTGCCAAAAATTTTAAGTCTAGTTGAAGTCGTGCTTCTAATACTTTATTACAAAACCGTGTCCGAGCGGTCTCTAGCTAACCGTCTGTT
This sequence comes from Antheraea yamamai, assembly GCA_036509395.1. Taxonomy (NCBI): domain Eukaryota; kingdom Metazoa; phylum Arthropoda; class Insecta; order Lepidoptera; family Saturniidae; genus Antheraea; species Antheraea yamamai. The sequence goes on along the minus strand of AP028449.1, from coordinate 7,693,478 downwards.
TTAAGTTTTTTATGCAAGCAACTCTGAATAGCATTCGTTCAATTCGATCATTCAAAAACGTTCCATTACATAGAGATATTTTACAAATAATTTCAAATCATAAATAATATTTTTGCTCAGATTTATTATATATTAAATTAGTTATCATTATTGTGATTTTAGGTAAAAAAAAGACGTATAAAATAAATATAAAATAGAGCTATTTATAAGATTTATATATTACGCCAAAGTGCGTAAGGTGGAACAACAGTATAATGACAGATTAAATACACTGTCATATGTCAATAGTGTCGTATAGTAGTAGCTATGATTTACTTGTGAATCTCTAAAATTGTTTAATTTATTTATTTCTTCCAAATTAATTATAAACAGGAAATTTATAATTTATTACTCAATATCTTTTGCCGGCTAATAGAAAAACAATAAATCACAACAATAATACAGTCAATTTAGACAAGGGTTAGAGAATAAGAGAATATTAAAATTATGTTCATCTGTAAAATAGGGTAAGGCACTGTTTTGTAATCAAACTTTTTTTAAGTATGAGTTCAATGCGTTTTTAACTTTTCTGTAATAACACAGTATGAATTTAACTAAGTATACAATTACACAAATGAATAATTCGAGTTTCTTCATTAAATAAATAAACTACATAATTAAGGTATTTAAAGCTTAACAACAATAAAAAAGTAAGTGGTCATTTTTTTGATATAAAGGACCAAACAAACAAAAAAACATTCAATATTTTAGCCAATCTTTATTAAAAATGGCATATTAAATATATACAATAATTTGTATATATTATATTAAAAAAGATGCTAAGTATAAATAAGCTTTAGTAAAATATACACGCTTTCAGTATTGGAATTATACAACCGGCAACGCACGACGCTCGCTGCTCAAATTTTGATTCGTACACAGCACACATTCGTACACAAATGAAAGAGACAGGAACACAAAGTCGCATGGATATAACCACGTTCCATTATGTGATGACTATTGTTAGTCAACTACTGCAAGCCGCATTTAAGAAATTCGTTCCAAATCTGCAATCCAGGAGTGTTATAAGTAATTGTTATTATAGTCTGCGACAAATGTTATGGCCGCTCTGAATGTAGCTTTGAATTCAGCTTTGCGCATAGTACAGTCAAGAAGTTAATACAAAACAAATTCTAAATATTACCATAAGGATCTAACATTCACATCTATTCATCTTTGTCACGATATTATACGTACAGTATAAGTACGTTTTTAATCAATTATGATTCAAGGAGATATTTGTCTATTACATTAAGTAATAAGAATTACAACTTTCAAAAGAATTTATAGAATAAAGATACGACTTCGATTGTGTCATCTTGTAAACGCTTTGACAGCTAATTTACGTAAACCTTTACATACATACAGAATACATACATAATTACATACATATAGAATATTTGCAAAATATTAGAGATAAAAATAAACAGATAAAGAAATAGCAATAACATGTAATTAACAACAACAAAACTAAATTGACTTCTGAATGCAACTGTACTGCAACTAATAGTGACAGGACACATGTGTCAACGTGAGTGAAATAGGGAGCGAGGTACGCGCGCGGGCAAGCTTGTTCCCCTTTTACCTCACTACGGCCCTCTGATACCTAAATTTGTGTTTTGCGCATCTACTTCAGAACGGTTAAAAAGTTTGACGCGGACTTATACATTAGCAAGTCAAATCGTGATTATCATACAATGATTTACAAAATACGCAGACCCTGCTACTGAATATACCAACAAAACCTCTCTAACTAATTTCTATATTATTCGCTTCTATTAAGCAAAAAGATAACTAAAATTTATGACATGTTCATAATTTACATTCCGTTTTATATGTGGTATGTCACGTCATTACATTCGACATTTGAAGGGCTAAAAGAAAAAACTGGCTCTCTATTTTCTTTTCAAATTGACTTTTTGTAGTTTATGGCCACAAAAATACTCATTTCATAATATGATTATCTAAAATACGTGTAGAACGCGTCGTGTCACATTTTTGTTGTTGTTGTATTTCTTCTTTAGTAGTGAATAACTAGGTAAGCCTGTGACTTCGCCACGTTGGTTATTATTAGGAATCATTTATACAAAATTTCCTTTCAAAATCATCATCAGCCTGTAAGAGAGCTACTGCAGGACCATGGGCATCTTCCCGAAGGAAGGTATGGGCATGATCACCACGCCAGCCCACGACGTATCGGCGATTTTAAACTTTGAGAGATCCACAGTTAATGTTTTCCTACATACAGTAGTACTACAAGATCATTTCTCATGTATAGGTTTCCTCACGTTGTTTTTTCCTTCACCGTCAGCCGATAGTGCTTCCAATTTAAATTAAATTCCGAAAAATTCGTTGGTACAGGCTGGGGTTCGAACCTGCGGGCATCGAAATATTATTCCACCGGACAAAACCACTAGACCAACACGACTTTTCAAAATCATTCATTCTAATGTATTCTATTCATTCAAGTCCACCGTCAAATTCTTTCAAAACTTAAATCGTCTCTCCTGTAAAGTTAATGTGACTTAGCCAGTTTTTCCCTTTAACCCTTCATTTGCATATAAATTCTCCGCTTCGTTACAAATTATTAAGCTTACGTATAATAACACTACTTTATTAATGTGAACAAACAAATCTTTCTCTTTTGCTACAAATGAAACAAGATCGCCATCGCCTCATTAACGTGTTTCAGCCATTTGTCCCGCTGCCAAGTGGCGTGTTACCTAATGATTTTTACCATGCTTTCAACGCCGCAGTTGACGCTACGACCTTTACGCGATATTACTTAAAATAGCATCGAATCCCGTCGCCATTAACATAACAAAACCATTATGTTAATCCCTTCATTCGGGGAAGGAGAGGGGCTGGTCCGATATGACGTCTTACGTACATGATCTAATTTTTCATCCCGTGTCAGTGACAAGTAAAGTTTTTCACATACGTTCATCCTTTGACTTTTTCGATGTTACTCCTTTAGGGTTTTTCAGATTAAAATGATAAGATTGAATTTCAATACAACGCAAAATATGATATACGAAAGAGTTTGATAGAAAGAGACAACTATATCTGCAAAAAATTAAACAACAAAAACAAGTAACGTATTAGAAAAAGTTAAGCTTTGTTTTTATTTAAATAATAATTATTACTTAACTATTATTTTACAGTAAATAATCCTTATATATCCTCTTATAGTTTTAGCTCGCGGCATTGCTTGCATTAAAATAGATTTGACTTTTTTATTAACGTAGGGAAATCCCTTATAGCAGCCACTCTCCCAGGGAGAGAGTGGGTTATGTCCGACTCGCACGGACTAACACCCCACGGTGTTCAGACAGAACGTATTTGTTTGGGCGGCAAGGGATCGTACTAGCTACTCAACCTTGGATAGCCACCCCAACGGTCCGCCCGGCGGAAGGTGGCCGCCGAGCTCCTACCTAATAGGGAGACAGACTGGTTACACTCCAGCTGCCTCCCGTTGTCAGCCGGGGACCCATCTTCTCAGTTCCGGCAACGAATGTAGATTTGACCCACCCTTCGCGAACAGTACTTTTTTATGGGTAAAAAGTACCCTATGTCCTTTTGTGTACTCCTGACAATACGTATACAAAATTTCATGATAATTGACTGAATAGTTAGGGCGTGAAAGCGTAACAAACAAACAAACTCACATTCGCATTTATAATATTAGTTAGGATAAAAGACGCCGTCGCTTTGTCTGCGAAAACAACAACAGATGTACATGATTCCTCTTTTAAATGATATATGTTTTCTATAACCATGCTTCATGCTTCATAATAAGATAAAAAAAAATCAAAATTTTTATCTCTCGCCTTATTCTACGTTTGTCGAAAAAACGACACTAACAATACTAGAAAAAAGGTAATCAATACATTAAAAGTTTTAATACAAAGAACAACAAATACAAAGAAACAAAATGTTGACTATAGCTAACTTCATGGTGTCGGTTTTTCGTGACGGTGTGCGCGCGCATCGTAAAAATTTACTCTCATCATTTTTCCCTAACGCGCCAAAAGAAATATAACTTCAATAAGGAAACTACCCTTATATTACGTTAAAGTATCTTATATAGAGAGCACAGAAATGAGTGAGTTACATAATAACTATTTATTATGTAAGCCCATAAATTTATAACAATGTTTGCATAACAAACTAATAAATTATTTATATAATATACCTCATCTCAACCAAAATAGTGAGTTAATTACTTATTTATATATTGTTGGAAATAAATAAAATGTCGGGTAGTATACTGTTGGAAGTAAATGAAATGTCGGGTAGTTATACTGCGACTGCGTTAATAAAGGGCGGCGCTTGCCGTGTTGTCTCGGTCTTTCGGTGGCCGACGTAACGTGCCGTAGCTCTGTCCGCACTCGTGTCGGTTATATAATAAAGTAAATTTTCAAAAAAAAGTATTAACCGACTTCAATATCAATCAAAAACCCATAAGGCACTAAAAAGCGGAAAATAAATAGTTTGTCAAAGTAACCAAATTAAATAAAACATATGAATATGTGTGCTACCTAGAGATGTATTGCAAATCGGTGCCAACCGAAATTTCAAATTTGTTCCAGGTAGAAAAGTATTACAGAGACGCGAGAGTGAACTTAAACTTTTTGTACCTATGTAGATGATACGATTTTCAGTTGGCACCGACTTCTAATATAGTCTATTCATGTACAGTCAAATAGTTATGTTTTTGATTATTTAAATACTACTGCAATAAAAAATCTTTCATATGAAGTTAGTGTTTTGCCTGAATTTATCTTAGATTTCTTTAGCCGCGTTGAGTAATTTTTGGTAGGAGAAAAACTTACTGGTTCGCGTCACCGACATGCTCGTAACGTATTGCGTTAGACTTACGATTACCAATAGGTGTGAAAGCCAGACTAATGTTAATAATTTCAATTTAGAAATCATGAAATTTGTATAATTTAGACTATAACGGTGTTATTACAAAAAAGTTAAATACGTATTAAATACTTGCTTTAAAAGGTTTCGAATTAAATACATCGCGGTTGCCCGAGGCAAGCTCGCGTTATCCTTTTTCGCAAGTCTAACCTAACGTAACCAAAGCGAGACAAAAGAGCAAGATAGCGAACATTCAGCGACCGCGGTGCATTTAATTCGAAACCATTTTAAAGCAAGTATTCAATACGTATTTAACTTTTTTGTAATAACACCGTAACTGTTGAACGTAACTAAAAATTGAAATAGCTACACAGCTATTCCATTGTTTTGGGTTTTCACTTCAATCGGCAGTCATTATGACTTTTTATTGCTACCTCTTTTAAATATTATCATTACCGCACACAGCCCGTATAGAAAAACGTATTAGTAACTTTTCGATCGCTCTGAGTATAGTTGTGCAAAACACAAATTTAGGCATAATTACATATAATATTATATAACATAGAGATAACTTAAGAATAAGTAACTGCCAATTTTAGATTCTTATAATAATGCTAGCAGACCCGCGCAACTTCGTCTGCGTGAAATCGGTTACCTACAGGTTCTAATTGTATTTGCAAACTCGAAAAATCTTTAAAAACCTAGAACCCGATTACAGTGACTCCCACCGTTTCCAATTGTGAAACCATACAATTCAGGAACTCACTCAAACACATACTTAGTTGGTTTAGTGAAATTATTTAGACATGTGGAAGAAATTTCGATGATGCGGACATAGCGTCATTTGTCATTCAGTAACATCCGACCGTTGAATTATTTGGATATTGTTCATATAAAAATACGAATAAAAATGGATGGGTGAGGTTGGAAAAGTGAAAATTTGGGGTTGTAGGTATTTTTGATGGCGAATAAAAAAAAAGTGTGTGTGTACTTATGCACACGCGTTACAAGTTATACTTCTTTGGCGTAATAAGACAAAAATCTTTTCAAAAAATTTATCTTTCGCCTTATTCTACGTTTGTAGAAAAAACGACACTAACAATAGAAAAAAGGTATTTAATACATTGAAAGAAATACAAACAACAGATACAAAGAAACAAAATGTTGACTATAGCTAACTTCAGGGTGTCGGCTTTTCGTGACGGTGTGCGTGCACATCCTAAAAATTTACTCTCATTTTTCTCTAACGCGCCAAAAGAAGTATAACTTCAAAAAATACAAAAAATAAAAATTGTAAAAAAAAACTGGATACGGACACCCTAATCGCCTAGAGGTGTAAAATATACTTTACGACCTATTCTCATACCTACCAAATATATATTCAAAATTTCATAAAAATCGGTCTAGCCGTTTCGGAGAATTTCATACACTAACACCGTGACACGAGATGTTTATATATTAGAATCTATACAAATGCCGTCATTATAGCTGCTTGACTTAATTAAGCTATATAGTATTTCATTCATATTCTACTATTAACATATATGTGAAAACCTTATGTAATAATATTGTTATGCCCGTAAGTTATTCAAATTTCAATCAAGAAACAAATCCATTCGCACAAATGGGCATCCTAATGTAAGGCTAGGACTTGCTCCTCACCCTTATATCGTGGTCCCGGATCAAAATGTAGGGGTGAGAAGCAAGTTCTAGCCTTACATATGTTCTTAAGATGCCCGTTTGTGAGAATAAAGTTGTTTCTTAGGTTACAATTAGTTTGTTATTATTGTTACAATGTTGTAGTGCAACCTAACTCAGTGCTTGAACGCGACTAACAATTCAATTATTCAATAAATATAATTTTAATTTAACAGTGCTGATGTGCACATAACAACTAGGGCAACATGCAATGTACGCAACCGTACAACTACAGCCACGCTTACTTACTCGTATTACTTAACTTTAAAATTGTAGCCGCTGTCCGCTTCATCATTCCTTATTTTCATATTCGCGATACCGGTAACTAGAATAGAAGTACACTCGAACATTTTTTATTTTATTTTTTTTTCGAACTAACTACTCTATTGGCCTAACAAGGCCTTAACAGCTTCACCGGACTACACATATACACGAACATATGAACACGCTTATATGCTTCTCAACAAAGAGAATAGAAAATTATAGAACGCTGCCGCCTTTATTAAAATGATTTGACAAAATTCGAGACAAGCTATTTTGATACCACCATTGTTTCTGATTCCCACGGTCGATGACTCATCCGTTGTTTATTTATAACAGCGAGTTCGCATACAAGGTGTAACAATATGAATAAATATCAAAAATTCAAGTGTACTTAACAAGCTCGTCAATTAGAATTTTGTGCTAAAGAATAGCGAAACGATGGCTTACTGCCAAATAGCAAAATCTACAATATCACTTTCTATAACATCTACTGTATATTTCAGTCGTAATGTTATTCATCCAATTATTACCAACAAATCGTGAATGTCAGACGATTGTATATAATATGAAGGTCACCCATTTCTACGAAGAAATTATGTAGGGAAATATTAACCGAATAAATCGAAGCGAAACTGGATGTATGGAATATTAGATGAAGTCATTGATATACAAAAACCCAAGACGTACCCTTAACGTCCCACAGACGGCACACAAAAATGAGTGCATAATTTTGAGTGCATTTCGAATAGTCTCGCATCGCTTCCGTCCTTGTAAAAACAACTTTAAATTAATCAGGTAAGGTTGAATTTGCAAAATCATAAGTTTATCGCTATAATATAGCCACGTATGTATATTGGGCAGCTTTTGCTGCCGGTTTTGACCGCTACTTTTATTCGAGACTGTGCGTCTTGGATTTTTATATGTCAATGGTTGAAGTACATTTTTTGACAACCCTAAAAGATCAACAAATTCCTCTAAGCAAGTAAATAGTCATAATTCATTATAATGGAGGATGCTTTTAAAAACTAGGCTATCGAACACGTCACAAGTAATGATAATTATCTCTCGAAGATGTTCAAGGAAATCTACCAGGATGCTCCGACAGATTAGAGAATATCAGAAAATCGCCTTTTGTTGCGTGTTAGCGTTAGCCCAAAGTCTATTCCACGCGGACGTAGTCGCGGGCAGAAGCTAGTTATATATATAAATAAAAATCACTTGCCGTATGTATGTAGGCACATCAGTTCGAAATGTCTGCACCTATTAGGGTAATCCTTATTTTATTATATCCCATGGAAAAGTAAAAAAATTGGGTTCAAAATATACCAATACTATAACAAAAACAGTGCGTGTATCACTGTGTACATGCGAGGGAAATGAAACTGCTTTGGCTTTGTTTTGATATGTGAGAATGCTCATAAACTATATACTATACGAAGTCCCGTAGTATAAAAACTTAACTATACATTTACTTATTTTTGTATACTACTAGATCCAAACAGACATACGAAAACTTTTACGTACCGCAACATAAGAAGATTCTCTTCAAAAATGAGTAAGCGAGTGAGTGTACTTACGTATTAACACCACCGCAGTCTTTGTTTTGCAATTCTATCTTAACCTAACCGAACCGAGACGGACGATATCATCAATCACATTGCTCCGAACGAATTATGTATTAACGGTTGCTCAAGTGCAAACAATTTACTCTTGAGCCATGTGATTAATATCTTGTCGTGTATAGGTGGGCTATTTATTTTTCTAAATTTGCCGTCTCGATATAATTAGGCTATGGTAGACTCACTAAACATAGACAGCGTGATCCGGCAGAGGCAGCGTTCGGCAAGTGCAATGCGGCGGTGTTAATCGTAAGTACCCGAGTTGCAGTAGAGAGATCTTCAA